>JASDQU010108539.1:88076-99784 GCA_032191745.1 Picea mariana
GTTCATATGGATAATTTAGATACCTCAAAATCCAATGTCCCAACCTTAGTTTTGGTCCCACCAAAATTAAGGGAAAACTCCTTAGCCACCTATGGGTGCCCTCTCTACATTTTCTGAAGAAAAAAAATAAAATTAATGCAACCTACTCTTTGGAAAACTTCCCTGGTCAAGGGTTCAGAACAAAAACATTGCATGTTGTAGGGCTCTGTTCTCATAATTCCCCCTCCTTTGTGAGCCTTCCTTTGTTGTGGAGTATCCATTAATGTTGTTTGCAGAAAAACCTTACCACAAGATTTAATGATGCTAGAGGTAAAACAGGGAAAACATAGGATTATGGTTTTAATGGATAAAATTTCCCAATAGGCTAGTTCTCTATAAAACCTTTGTGCTTCTCAGCTCATTTGACCTCCAAGAATAAGACAAGTAGCTTTAAGTCAGGAAGATGAAGGAAGACCACTAAAAATATCATGAAGGGATAACGAAACAGATTGTTGCAAGACATGTATTGTTCACCACATCACTATTCTTTTGCAAAACTCAAGTTGACTTCACAGGTGAACAATTTTACATTTCAGACCAGATAGAAGTGTAATTAAGTTTGAGAACTTGTTGAAGACAGTTTTTTCATAGAAGGTGTTGGAACATAGGGTTCGCAGTGATGGGTTTTCTACACAGAGTTCGTAGCGCTAGGGCAGGGCTTTTACAACACTTGGGAAAGATAATCAAAGCAGGCGAAATGGATTGGTGGGAAAGGTGGCCTAAACCCTGGGATACTTAAGGTTCAATGAGAAAGTTTCAGAGCACGTCAAAATGGGTTTGGGAACTTGTCAACAAGTAAATAAGACAATTTGCAGCTCATATCACAAGTTTGCAGCGCCCAAAAGGAAAAACAGCTAACAAACCATGTCCTGACCTTCAAATAAGGTGAAAATTCTCATGGAGTACCTCCAACTCGTCTTCTTCAGCTAGTTCGTAGCGCCGAGTCCATAGCACTTGTCTGTAGCACTAGTTCACAACACTGAGTTGAAAAATGATTTGTACACTTAGAGAAACAGTTAAATTTATTTATGACATAATCCCTCGATATGGTTTAAAAAATCATCTCTGAAAACAAGGAGATCTTCAGTTTACATGACCCATAAATGCAATGATGGAAATGAACGCATGGTGTACCTTTGAAAGCGTTGTGAACTCTCCTAGTGAGTTGGCAGCATACAGATCAAAATTGATTTGACATATTAACGGGTAAAGGTTACAAAGGAAGGATCTGAGTACAGCATGGAGGAGGTGACATGTCATGGTAAGGATGGAGGAATGGAAATATGTGACTCATGAAGGATTTATCTAACTTGTTATGATAGCAAGGAATAACCCAATGATCTAAACGAAAGCCAAAACTAACCTTACTTTATTTACATCAAAATTGAAAAATGATTATATTAAAGGGGTCTAGAAACCTAAAATTTAATGAAAACCTATGACTCAAAATCATCAACTGAAAATATTTTTGACCCTTGACCCATTGTAATTTTATGTGATAACATTGACTCCACAGGAAATAGCAT
Organism: Picea mariana; assembly: GCA_032191745.1. NCBI lineage: Eukaryota > Viridiplantae > Streptophyta > Pinopsida > Pinales > Pinaceae > Picea > Picea mariana. The sequence goes on from JASDQU010108539.1 coordinate 89,642, forward strand.
GCTCTCTGTGAGCTTMTAAGAACATGCAATTTCAGTGTCTTATCCAAGGGCTATGGGGTCATTATTTAAAGAAAACAAAACAAACTAAAACTAATATTTRCAATAAAAGGAAAGAAAATCATGGCTTTAAGAAAAGTGTTTCTTCAGAAAATGCCCAGTTACTGGGCCACCAGAAAGTTCAKATTCTTCCAAGTTYTGCAATTTATAAKTGTTATTTTGAAAAACTTCAGAAATATTGAAAGGACCAATCCACGAGGCTTTGAATTTACCATGTTTTCCCTTGTCTTGTCTTTGTGCATCCCATTTGAGCACCAGGTMTCCCAGCTAGAAGTATTCTTTCTTTAACTTCTTGTCAAAATCTTTCTTGATCTTCTCYCGATGGCTATGTGCTTTATCAAAGAGTTTCTCCCTAGTCTRTTGTACTTCCACTAGTTGATGCATCCTCCTGATCATATCATATGGCTCTCYGTGTTGGTCTTGAAAAAACTTTGCCACGGGTAATGCAAGTTGAGAAGGRAAAATAACCTCAGTTCCATAGACCAATTGAAATGGAGTAGTACCAATTTATCTTTTGGCGGTTACTCTATCTTCCCATAGAGAAAACTTCAACTTTGAATCCCAATATTTTTTGTTATCCTCTGACAGTTTTTTGATGATCTTTATTAGACTTTTGTTATAGGACTTTGCCAAGACATTACCTTGAGGGTAATAAGGAGTAGAATGAATAAGTTGGATACAAAAATTTTCACAGAACTTGACCAGAGGTTCAGCTTTAAAAGTTGCAGCATTATCAGTCATAATCTTGTCGGGACATCCAAACCTTAACAAAATGTCTTCCAGGAAACCAATGACTACTTTATGAGTTGCATTTCTTGTAGGAATGGCTTCCATCCACTTGGTGAAATAAACAATGGTAGTCAGGATCCAAAGATGTTGACCACTTGAAGCTGGATGAATTTCTCCAATGAAATCTAATCCCGATTGTTGGAAAGAACCAGATACCATTATGGGCTTCAGAGGCAAAGATTTTAGTTGTTGCTTGCCTGAGAATTTTTTACATTTATCATAAGACCTAATATTTGCACAGACATCAGTGAATAAAATTGGCCACAATTACCCAGCTCTGAGTATTTTATTTGTTGTGGTCCTCCAAAAATGATGGCCTCCACAAAGGTTATCATGAAATTCAGACATGGTTTTCTTTGCCTTATCTGGGTCCAAGCATATTAGAAGAACCCCTACAGAATCCTTCCAATACAAAACATGATCAACAATGCAGTATTTGATTGCTTTGAGCTTTAGAGAACTCACCTTAGTCTTCTCAAGCCCAGTTGGGGGCTGCAATGTCTGCAAGAAATGGATAAGGTCCTTGTACCAACTACACTCTGTCAATTTGGGACTGATTTGTGAGATGTTGCTAGCAATATCAGTCTGTTGATATAAATGAATCTGCATTCATGAAATTAATGCCAAGTGCCTTATAGTTTGATTCAGCTAACAATCTAGATAAACCTTGCCCTTTCACCAACTTGGTTAGTTTCATCTCAAGATCAAATTCCATAAGTTTGGCAATCCACTTTCTTCTCTTTCCATCTATGTCATCCTAAATTAAAATGTATTTAACATAGGTTGAAGGGACATAAGCAATAATCCTAGAATGCAGAACATACACTATGAAAGCCTTGAGGSATTTAACCAAAGCATAAGCTTGCTTCTCCATGATGTCATACCTGACTTCAACATCCCTCAAATCCCTATTGAAAAAAGAAGTAGGTTGCTCCATCCCATCTGAGTTTTTCTGAAGGAGGACAACAACGAATGTGTCATGTGAGGCAAAAGAAAATATCAAAAATTATTTTGAATATCAAGGCTAATAAGAACATGTGTCTCAGTCAGCGCTTGTTTAATTTAATCAACAGAATTTCTAGCTTCAAGCGTCCACATTACCTCATTTCCCTTTCTTATCATGGATGTGATAAACTTAACCAACTCATCAAAATTAGAAATGAATCTTCTCAAGAAGTTTATCTTACCCATGAAGGACTGGATATCTTTCTTGGACCTAGGGAGAGACAGAGTCTTGATGGCCTCTACTCTACTTGGGTCAATTTTTACCCCTTTTGATGAGACAATATGTCCAAACTACTTACATTCCTTCATAGCAAAGAGGGACTTCTTGGGATTGAGTGACAATCCAAATTTTCTGCATTTAAGGAACACCTTCTTCAAATTTCGATAGTGCTCTTCATCATATTTTGAAAACATTGTGATGCGATCCAAGTAGATCACCACAAACTTATCATTTTCTCTGATAAAAGTAATATCCATTGCACGTTGAAAGTTTTCCCYTGCATTCATGAGACAAAAGTGAATCTTGGCATACATGAATGTACCCTAAGGAGTGGTAAACGTTGTCTTCTCCCTGTCTTCTARCAAAATAGAAATCCGATTGTAKCCTGAAAAGCAATCAATCATGGACATCCTTGCTAAGCAAGTCACCCTTTGAAAAATATGCTCCATCTTGGGAAAGGGATAGTTATCTTTCCTAGAACACCTGTTTAAATTTATGAAATCAACACAAAGTCTGATTTCTCCATTCTTTTTCCTAACAAGAACAAGATTAGCTATCCACTCAGAGTACCTCAAAGGTATGATGATATGAGCATCAAGCAATTTTTTGACTTCCTCCTCCATGATGGGCAGCAACATTGGATTGATTTGCCTTAGTTTTTGTCTCAATGGTTTAGTATCATCTTTCAAAGGTATCTTGTGTTCAATAATGCTTGTGCCATAAGTTTGCAAATCGTCATACTTCCAAACAAAAACATCAAAAAATTCCTTTAGTAGTTTGATATACTCATTTCTTTGTTTTTCTGACAGACTACTAGACAGTTTGACATACTTCGGATTTTCATCAATACCTAGATTGCATTCTGTCAAATCAGCATCTACATTTGAACATTTTACTTTGACAACCACATCATTACTATCAAATAATCTCTCTAAAGGAACCAATCCCTTGGGGATATGATTTCTAGGCAATTGTATAATCTTGTGGTCTACAATTCTATTTAGGAATTTATCGGCATGAGGACTATTTTCATCATCTAAATCTTGATCAATGTGAAGTGCAGAAAATTCTTCCACTGCTTCCAGATTTTTTTTTATCTCCAGATCATCTTCAAACACCTTCCAATGTTTGACATTGTCAGGTATGGAAGGCCTATATTTTACTTCTACATCGTACTTGTGTTTAGGTGGTAGTGGAATTTTAAAGTTGCTAGCAGAAATAGCTAGGGAGTCTGCCAATGCATTTTATTCTCTAGGAACAAAGGATATATTGAAAGCTATGAAGAAATTACCAATCAGATCCCATACCTAATTTATGTAGGTCCTCAACCTTGGATGTTTTTCCTGATATATATTTCTAGTCTGATGTACAATCATATATGCATCGCCAAAAACTGATAACCCCTCAATCTTCATATCTTTAGCAGCCCTCAACCCAAAACTAGGGCCTCATACTCAACAATGTTATTTGTGGTCTCAAATTCTAACTTGAAAGACAAAGTTACGACTTCTTGAGAGGGGGGAATGAATATCACTCTAGCACCAACACTGTCTTTATAATATGCCCCATCAAAAAATATTTTCCAAACTTGAGTACCTTGTTTTATTGTTTCACATGCTATTGGTGATGGCTTTATTGTTTCCAAAGGTGGATGAGGGAGATCAGTGAGTTGCAAAATGATAGATAACAAATCAATTTCCACACCATAAATGGGATGGTTAGTGGGGTTGCTTTCATCACTCATAATATAAGCCAATTGTGCTTCTATATACAACCTTCTATGTTCTCCCCCAAAGACAGGTATTGTGGCATAGGAGAGGTCCATCTGTAATCTTCCCCCTAATATATTAATCCATGATCTAGAAAATAACATTATGAACTTAGGGGGAACATCTGCAACAATTATATCCATCACTATACTTTTCATGGGAAGTTGGGAGAGGGTAACAACCAAATATTTTATCACCCCAAGACATTTCACTTTTCTTGTATCAAAAGAATATAGATCATGATATGCTTTAGTGATCTCTAGACCCTGTTCATCCATTACAAATTTAGGCATTAAGTTATGGGATGCACTTGATTCCATCAAGTAGTTGTGTAATATCTTGTCATGTACATTCAATGAGGTATAAAAATGGGGCGAAGAGTCATCCCTATCTTCTACTAAGGGCCCCATTATTACTGCAGGTTTTTCATCTTACAAATTCACTGAATTTGTTGAATGGGAAGAAAAATCAATTTGCAGCATTTTAGAAATGGACTTCTTGAAATACTCATTCTTTATCAACTCTAAGAATGGGACTGGAATTTTGATCTTCTGAATTTCATTTTCAAAGTTAAAAGAATATGGACATTTCATATTTTCTTTTACTTCTGGGACAAGGGTTTTAACCATAGGCTAATTATTTTGTTCTTCATTTCCTTTCTTTGGTGCAACCATTGTTTTAGTAGAGGGGTCTGATTTTTTTGGTTGATTTGATGTACTAGGCTTTCCCTCTTTATGTTTTGACCTCAAGTTGTACTTATTCTGATTTTCATTTATTTTCTCTCCCTTGCTAACTCATTTAGTTGGTTAGTCATGAAGGACTCTTCATAGGCAGATTGAACTAGGTGAGGAGAAGTAGATGTGTCTCCTAAACAGTGAATTTCTTGATCAGTGTCCTCCTCTTCTCCTTCTTCATCATCAACCAAATTGTTTTGAAGAGGAGTCTGAACCTTTTGATCATCTCTATTCCTCTTATCTCTTTAAAGAATTTGAGGAGCATTATTTTGTCTTCTGAAATTGTTTATGTTAGCTTGTCTTCCTTCTAATTTTAGTTTTTCCATTACTGCAAAAAKGGATTTGACTAACTTAGTCAAATAATCTACTTGAGAATTGGTTGTTGAAGCATCAGAGATAGAAGCTTCTGCCTTTTGTTTCCTCCTATCCCTATCAGATTTGCCTCTTAATTTGTTTGCAGCCAATCTGTTTGATTCCACATCTAGGGCAGCATCTTACATGTGAGTTAATGAAGTAGATCTTCTCTCTCTTAACAGAAGAAAAAACTTAGGATCAAAAGCACTAGCATAGGTTATTTTGGCAGAGGTTTCAGTAGGTTCGATCTCTGTAGGAATTTTATTATACATTTTGTTGAACCTATTGGAAAAGTCTGATCCTAACTCACCTTCTTTTCTTTTGAGAGAACCAAATTCAGTGATATAGTACAGAAAACCCTTCTTGTCCCCTCGATGCCTTAAAAAGGCATCATCAAGAGCTTCAATCCCAACAATTGATCCAAGAGGTAAGCCCCTAAACCGTTTCATGGCTTCACCATTAAGGCTTTGTACAAAAACTCTCATCCATACATCCTCATTTTCAATGTTCATATTATTAGCATAGCTATAAAAGGCTGCAAGATGTTCCTCTACAGTTATGTCCTCTTCTCCTGTGAACTTTGTCATATACTTAATATAGTATCCTATTGGGAGAGCATTCATAGGTTGAGGMAACACTAGAGGAGAATACCAAGTAGCCACAATGRCATCCATCCTATTTCGAGGAGGTTTTGCACCTGCCATTGTATTAGGAAGAGGAAGATTACGAGTCCTAGGGGGAAGTAGGAGGTGATTTGATAAGAAAAGTTGCAAACTAAATATCATGTAGTTTAGGTAAAGGAAGAGCATAACATGGAGGAGTTTTAGTTTTAACAAAAAGTGGTTGGGTATTGGTGGAAGATGGGGAAATCTCAAGAGGAACAGAGGTTCCCTCTTCTTTGGTCACAACAAATTTGAAAGAATGAGGAGAGGGAGAACCTAGGAAGGGACAATCCTATAGAGTCTCAAGCCTAAACCAATTTACAATCTCAAGGGATGCAAGAACATCAAAATTCTCAAGGCTTTCTTCTTTCAACTGAGGAGAAAACGATGAATTCTCAACAAGAAATTCTCCTATTTTAAAATCTTTAGAAGCTTCAACAATACGTAATTTTGAAATGCTAGATACAGCAGTGCCTGAGAAAATAGATGAAGAGGTTCCCTATGAGGCCTTTCCTTTCTTGATGATATTTTATGGGTATTCTTCAGGTGCAACCAAAGACAAATGTGGAGGGGACTTTGTGTGTCTACCTTTGGGAGCCACAACTGAAACAATGGAGTCTCCAGGTGCAATTTGTAGTCTTCAGTTTACAGATCACTGTGCACCTCAAAATCAGTATTTTCTCTGTCGTACAACCCAGGGAAAACTCTTCAATATGTTCCCTGGCAATAACGCCAAGAATGTTAGCACTGCAAGTCACACTTTGACTGCTAAAGTGTAAGCTTAGCACCCATCAATAGGTTTAAAGATTAGTTTTTTATGATAAGGTGGCGAATGGATAAAATCTCAATAAAATAGTGTCAATCACAGTAAGTTCTAGATAAAATGCACCAGGAAATGAGGTTTTGAGTAATTTAGATTAGGGTTTAAAGAATAAGATGAATAGGGGGAAGACTTCAGTAAGAAAGGTGAAATATATCTACCATTTACATCAGGTAATACTAGTAGATATATGAAGAAAAACTTCTGAAACAAGAACTTATTTAATCAAAATGGAAACTCTGATAAAATCATAAACAACATCACAACAAATCCTTCATTGCAATACAGACACAATAGATCAATTGAAACCTTCAACAGACTACAAATCAGAGTAAGACAGAAACAAGATGATAAGGAAAAAATATTGATTTCTATTAGCCAAAAAGTCTCAGGTCTGGTACACAAAATCAGAGATGTCTTTGTTACATTCACAACATCAAAATATGAGTTTCATATCAAACCATTCGAACCTTTTTCAGTCGTACTATGCATATCTTATAGTATAGACTATCAATGACAGCTTTACAATCTGAATAACCACCTTATCATAGGATCCATGTTCCCTCAAAGAGGCGCGGCAACAAGTGGATAACAGAAAATAACCAAAATGCTAAAAACTAAGCTAATGTTGGCAATGTCCTTGACATTTTCTTTATGGTTGATGAAGTGTCCCTTTGAGAGCATCTTCCTTTGGCAAGTGGCCTTCTAGCTTACAACTGAACCCCAAACAAGTGTGATTCATTCATCTAAACATTTGGCAACTGCTTATTCCTTCAAAATATCCAGAACAATAGTTCGCAGCTCCTACCTGTATCAGCCAATTCGCAGTGCTAGGCACTGCAAACTTTCTTGTAGCAGCTCATTTCATTTAATAAAACCCAAAAAACATCCAAAAAAACTATCTCCAGTGCTTCAACTGTTGTAATCAACTTATAATATGGTATAGGACTTGAAGAGATCATCCCAAACTTAAAAATGATTTATAAGGCATAACCATCCTAAAAAATTCAAAGATTCATAAACAGGAAATTGTCAAAACTAATATTGTTTAAGGAATTTTAGCTTCTTCATTTTCTGACTCTGGAGCTCCTCGTGGTTTCAACTTTGGCTAACATATCCAGATTCCTCTTGGCCAACTCCTCTTTGAAAGGTTGCAGCTTCATCTTTAGCTTTTTTATATATTCCTGGTAAGCTCTGTTCTGTCAGTATAAGTTTCTAAGCTGCCTATGGAGGGGTCGAAACCTTTTAGCTATAAATCTAGCCTTATTAATAGTTTCACAATATAATTCCATGAGTCCCTTGAGATTCTTCTTTGAAACCAACTATGCCTTCTTCATTTCATCAATTCTAGCCCTTGCCTCTTTAAGTTGTCTTTTGAGCCTCCTAAAAGTAGGATTGCTCTTTTCTTGAGGAGTAGTGATGTCGATGATTTCAACATTTTTTCAAACTCTCTGAATTTTCCTTTTCTCTGAGCTAAAACTCTTATTGCATCATCCTTCACAAGGATATATTTCTTGGTTGTTGCTCTAGTAAGAGGCCTCCTAGCTTTGACCTTGTCAGCTTCACCGGGTGAAGGAAACACTAGCTTCCTTCCTCTCAAACCTGTAGCTTTAGTTGAAGGAACCCCTACTAGACTAGGATCTGGCATAGGTGAAGTTTGTCTCTGTGAAGACTATGAAGGTCCTCCTCCTTCATGATCCTTTTTTTCTTTATCATCTCTAGCAGTATTAGTGCTCTTTCTTTTCTTGTTCACTTCTGAATTTACAGTCTTTTCAATATGAAGAGGGATTTTCATTTTAGATTGTGGAGTGGGAGCAACATTTAGCTGGAAGTGTGAAGAGGTGATGAATGCTTCCCAATCCATGTTTTTATTTCTCAATTCCTCCATCATCGACATCTTTATAGACACTAGTATCAACTACTTTCGATTTAGCTTGAACCTTGTTAGACTTTTTTCCAATATTTCTAAACAAGTAGAAAGCCAGATTCATGGCATCCTTGCATGTGAAGTGTAGCAGCAGCCTTATATGGTATTGATATATCATGTTAAATCTCCTTTCACGAGTGAAATATCTTTGAATCACCTTCAATATCTTAGCAAAACCCTCCAGCATATGGTTCATGGGCACTCCCTTTGACAAATTATCCCCTTGGTATTCTGGTTTGAGGAATTCCTTGGAGAAAGCAGCATTCAAGGTCATGGCCTTGAACCATCTCTCACCAGTGTTAGGTATTGCAGTTGCTGCTAAGATGGATAATTCATATCCCTCAAACTCCAATGTCCCAACGTTATTTTTGGTCCCATCAAAATTAAGGGCAAACTCCCTAGGCACCTMTGGGTGCCCTCTCTGCACTTTCTGWCAAAAATTAATGTAGCCTACTCTTTGGAAAACTTCCCTGATCAAGGGTTCAGAACCAAAAATTTGCATGTCGTAGGGCTCTGTTCTCGCAATTCCCCCTCCTTTTTGAGCCTTCCTTTGTTGTAAAGTATCCATTAATGTTGTTTGCAGAAAAACCTYACCACAMGATTTAATGATGTTGGAGGTAAAACAAGGAAAACAAAGGATTATGGTTTTAATGGATAAACTTTCCCAATAKGCTAGTTTTGTATAAAACCTCTGTGTTTCTCAGCTCATTTGACCTCCAGGAATAAGAAAAAGTAGCTTTCAGTCAGGAAGATGAAGGAAGACTACTAAAAATATCATGAAGGGATAACGGAACATATCGTTGCAAGACAGGTCTTGTTCACCACATCACTAYTCTTTTGCAAAACTCGGGTTGACTTCATAGGTGAACAATTTTACATTTCAGACCAGCTATAAGTGTAATTAAGTTTGAGAACTTGTTGAAGACATATTTTTCATAGAAGGTGTTGGAACAAAGGGCTTGCAGCATTGGGTTTGCTACAAAGAGTTCGCAGCGCCAGGGCAGGGCTTTTTCAACACTTGGGAAAGATAAGCAAAGGTGGGAAAGGTGGCCTAAACCCAAGGATACTTAAGTTTCAATGAGCAAGTTTCAGAGCACATCAAAATAGGTTTGGGAACTTGTTAGCAAGTAAATAAGCACTTCGCAGCGCCTATCACCAGTTCGCGGCGCCCAAAAGGAAAAACAACTAACAAGCCCTATCCCAACCTTCAAATAAGGTAAATATTCTAAGGAGTCTCTGGTGGCCTTGAGTTGAAAGTTGGTATCTTCGATGTTGCACAATGGTGTCTGCAAGTAGCCCAAACTCCAACTCGTCTTCTTCAGCCAGTTCGCAGTGCTGAGTTCGTAGAGTCTGTCTATAGCACCAATTTGCAGCGTCGAGCTGAAAAATGATTTGTACACTTGGAGAAAACAGTTAAAAGCATTTATGACACAATCCCTCAATATGGTTTAAAAAATTAGCTCTGAAAACAAGGAGATCTTCAGTTTACGCGACCCATAAATGCAATGATGGTAATGAACGCATGGTGTACCTTTGAAAGTGTTGTGAACTCTCCTAGTGAGTTGGAAACATACATATCAAAATTGATTTGACATCTTAATGGGTAAAGGTGACGAGGGAAGGGTCTGAGTACAGCATGGAGGAGGTGACATGTCAGGGTGATGATGGAGGAATGGAAAGATGTGACTCATGAAGGCTTTATCCGACTTGTTATGATAGCAAGGCATAACCCAATGACTCTAGACCAAATCCAAAACTAACCTTAGTTTATTTACATCAAAATAGAAAAATGACTATAGCAAAAGC
>JASDQU010108540.1:14901-34214 GCA_032191745.1 Picea mariana
TCAATCAATCCTTTGACATCAATCAATCACTTGACATCAATCAATCAAACCATTGGCATCAATGACAACATGATCCAACGTTACTTTGGGTCCATACTAGTGGAACGATTTCTGGAGAGGGTTCATATGTTGTGCTTGAGGGTTTTGCTTCCTCCCACAGGGCTGCAGGAGTTGCGATTGATGCTGTGGGCAAATATTTTGGCACGACACGAAGGGGGAGATGGTGGCCACTACTTTACAAACACATTAGAATGTGTGTGGCATCACATGCCACATATTATACTCCGATACCCATATGGTGGGATGGATTTCCAACATGAATAGGACATGGAGCTGCCTCCTAGAGAGGTCTGGGACTAGAGAGGTATGTTGGTGTTTTTATGTTTTGTGATTTTGATAGTGTAGCATATGTTTATATATATATGGATGTTGACTCTATATTTATTTTTGTGTTTTCATATGTGGGGCCTCTAGGCCTCGAGGAGGATATGGTTGGAGATCCGGTGCACCAGGGGCCAGTGTGATCGCCTCCTGCTGACAGAGGACCTGGTGGGGGAGCTCTGGGGGCACCATGAGTGCCGATTTTGTTTTTTGTATTTATATAGGCTTGCTATCCCATTTTGTACATGGTAGTTGATACCCATTTTGTATAGGGGGTACCCATTTTGTACCTATAGGGGTGAGGGGACTCACTAGCCTATGGGCGATGTATATGTTGTACTTTTGTAAACATTTATGGTAATTTGATCGATATATAAATATATATATGATGGATACACATATTTTGGATCTTTTTGATGGTGTATGATGTCTAATCTATATTCTGTGACTGAGTTTTGATGATTTATGTATATGTAATGATGTCTTGATGTGATAAATGTCAATCTAATACTAGGTTAGCCATGTTATATGATATTTGATTAAATTGTCGTGGAATATGTGTAAATGTAATTGAATCAAAGTTTCGAGATAAGATTCTAACTTGCAGGTATTTGCGAAAGAGGCAAAGATCATGAACACAGTATACATTGTTGAGATGTAGGACGAAAATATGGGAATCTAACAACATGCTAAGGTGGCGAATGTGGCGGTGATTGGACTCGGTGAGGAGACCAATAATGGTTGTGTAAATTGCTTGGTTGTTGGTGGCTAAGCCCAAACATATGCTACTAGAGTAGAGAAGTGCATGTGAGGGGGTATAGAGGGCCCAAGAGGACGAAGCGAGATTCTGTGTCCAGCAGCTAGCATCATTAGCGTAACTGATGTGGTAGGCCGATGGAGGAGGCATATGTCAATAAAATAGATGGTAGATCATAAATGAGGCATGGAGGTGAAAAAAGAAGACTAAAAACTCTACACATGTGTACAAAGAAAAATCCTAGTGTAGGATGACTATTCTCAAGCGTAAAACTTCTTTAAGTACAACCCGTTGATGGGTTCTTTGAGAGGATAGCCTTATGGAGAGGCTAGGATGTAGGCTTCTTTAGTGAGGAAATGTTGGACAATGTAGGGTCCATGACATAATGACTCAAATTTCCCATGACCGAGAGTATCGTGAGCGATATCGTAGGCTAGGATGAGATCTCCTTCATTAAATGAACGAAGGTTGACATGGTGGTCAAAGGTGGCTTTGGTCCATTTTTTAGCTACCTCATTGTTCTATAATGAAGATCAACGATCTTCATCCAACGAATCTAAGGTCAGAAAATGTTTCTCCATTGGAGCAGTGTCACGTAATAGCTCGATGGCAGTGCGCAACGTGGGAATTTTGCACTCGATGGGGAGGGTGGTTTCAATCCCATGGATGAGATGAAATAGTGTAAAATCGGTGGCAGTTTTACACCGTGCTATAAGCCCATAATGCTGAAAACAACATATGATGCTAGTTGGTATTATGTTTGTTGACAGTACATGTAGTATGGTTTTGAGGACTTTGTTAACAACCTCTACCTGTCCGTTGGACTGAGGGTAGTATGGGGAGGAAAACTCATGGGAGAAGAGGAGCTTTGAGGATATTTCTACGAAGATCTCATTCTCAAAGTGTTTACCATGATCAGACTCTAACTAAAGTGGAACTTTGAAATGGGTAATGACGTGGTTGAAGAAAAAATGTGTTGTTGTCTCAGCGGTATTGTTGAAGGTAGGCATGGCTTCGGCCCATTTGGTAAAGTAATCTACTACCACGATAATGTACTTGTGTCTATTACTAGATGGAGGATTGCAAGTCATGAAAGCTATGCCCCATTTGTAGAAGGGGCCGACAGTGATGACTAGGTGTAAAAGAGCGGGTGGCGCTCATGCTTTGTTTGCATAGAGATAGAATTTGTCGCATCGCTTGACAGCGTGGATGCAGTCACGAAACAATGTGGACCAGAAGTATCTTTCTCGAATGATTTTTCGGGTGGTGGAAATACCTAATAGGTGGTCCTCGCAAGTGAGACTATGGAAATCGTTCAAAACTTTGTTTGCTTCATCGATGGTCAGTCATCGTTGGAGTATGGTGTCGACCCCACGTCGGTACAAAATGTCACTGATGAGGAGGTATCGAGGGGCTTGATGGTGAATGCACTGAAAATCATCTCGAGAGAGATGAGACCCAAACTTCTGTGTTCGAAGGTAGATGAGAAGGTCACCATACCAGGGCTCATTCGAAGGGATGAAGAAGAGGTGTTCATCTGGAAAATCTATATTGATGGGTGAACCTTTAGCACCTAAGAGAAACATCGTGATGAGTTTAGCGAGAATAAGTGGTTTCTTGATTTTCGGATTTGAGAACTCTAGGTCATATTCCTGAAGGATGGTGATCCATCATGAAAATTTTCCATTAATATGTCATCGACTAAGAAAGTATTGCATGGGGTTGGAATCTTCCACTACTTTGGTAGTGAGAAGCAAGATATAATGACGTAGTTTTTGAACTGCAAGGACAACTGCAAGGGGTAGTTTCTCATCATGATTGTATTTCAGGGGTGGTCTTGAAAGATTTTTACTAATGTAGTAAATAACGCGATCATGTACATCGTTCCCTAGTTGGATGAGGACTCTGCTACTGAGACGGCTGAGGTTGATAAGTAGAGGATGTAATCATGATCATAGTCTGGAGGACTAATCAAAGGGGTGTTGGATAGTGCCGATTTTAAATCATCAAAATCGGTTTGTGCATGTTCATCCCATCGAAATGGGATATCATGGCGTAGTAAGTGAAGGAAACCATGCTCGCGAGTGGCATAATTTGGAGCAAAACGTTGTAAAAAGTTGTCTTTTCCTTGTAGGCTCTGCAGTTGGTGCAAATTCCTAGGTGGTGGAATTTATGTGATAGATTTGACCTTGAGGGGGTCTAATGTGATGCTGTGTTGGGAAACAATGAACCCAAGGAGGCGTCTGGTAGTGAAACAAAACACACACCTGAGAGGGTTCAAGCGAATATTTTATTGGCGACATCATTGAAAGACAACTCCTAAGTCATCTAAATGTTGAATTCATTTCTTGGATCATGTAGTGAGGTCATCCAAGTAAGCGAGGATGATGCGAGAAAGATCATGGAAAACATAAGTCATGGCCCGTTGGAATGTAGCACCTGTGTTTTTTATTCCAAAAGGAATGACATGATAAGAAAAATTACCCCATGGGTAAGTAAAAGTGGTTTTATACTAATATGTTGGATGTATTTGGATTTGATTGTAGCCGGAGAAACCACCCATGAAGGACAAGGCTTCATGGCATGCACAGTCATCAATAATTTGGTCGATGAATGGGGTTGGAAATATGTATTTGGGACAATCATGGTTGAGATCGCGAAAGTCGGTGCAAACACGAATATTTCCCCATTTTTTGTTAACAGGGACGATGTTGGAGACCCATGAAGTATACAAGATGGGGTATATGAACCCTGTGGTGTGTATCTTGTCAATTTCAGCTTTGATAACCATAACTTTGGATAGGTGAAATGGGCATTTCTTTTGATGGACTGGGGTGATATCTGGCCATGTGTCGATGCGATGTTTGACTATAGAAGGATTGAGGTCAGGCATCTCCATATGACCAGGCAAAAATATCCCGGTATTCCTTAAAGAGAGCTTTGTAAGATGTGAGTTCTTCAAGGGAGCATGTGACACCAATGGTGATTTCCTCTATGATTCCCGGTTTGATGGAAATGTCAATTTTGACAGTGGGGGAAATGTTGGCAATGTTGCCTTCTTCAAAAGCATCTAAGGCAGGGATAGGATTTTTGAACCAATCTATATGCCTTGATGGAATAAAATACTTGGTTTCGATTGTGCCTATGGAGGCTTGTCTAGGAAGGTCAAAGGATTCCTATGAGAGAAAAAGCACTTGGTGATGGAGCATGTTCAATGGGAAATCAGGGGTAGTGAGTTCGTCCAGGATATCTTCGTCGCAGTGAAAAATGTGAGAATATAAGGGATCCAGGGAGGTGACACGGGTGGCTGTCATAGTGTGGTTGTCCTCAAGTGGTGAAGACATAGAGAGGACATTGCAACCATATTGCAATGGCTTGCTTAACATAAACCAAATGTCCATATACTGTGGGGGATAAACTGTGGTAGGGGGTAATATTTCCTATGGGAAATGAACCGGAGAATTGGGAGGATTTGGGGGAATATCCTCAGACAGTCTATCCATGAACCATGGAGGGGTGGGAAGCGACTCAGGTTCGGGGGAGGAGATATGGAAAATATTTGGAGAAGAGATATGGGAAGTAACTTGCGTCACTTGAGGTAAGGTGGCTGAATGATTTTGAATAAGGGATAATTGATGATGCCTGTATTCAACAATAAAAGGACATTGGTATGTGAAATGAGCAAGTGATTCACAGAGAGAGAAAGGGCACCTCATCCATTCGGGGACTGAGGTAGAGACATAATGGATGTCAGTGATGTGGGTACCCAAAATTTGTGGTGGAGATTGCTCTTGCTGAAAGGTTTGACATACTACCATTAGCATTTGGAAAAACTAAGTTAGAGCTGGGAAATGATGAATGTAATGGCCATATTTTGAGCAGATGGTGCAAGCGACTTTGGTTCGCAACCCTTTACTTCCTATAGTGGGGACGTTTTTGTAGTACTAGAGGCGCTTGGTGAAGTGATGAGAGATGTGGTTTCTTGATGGATTTGGATCATATTGTGTAATTCATGAAGAGAAGGACATATATTAGTGGGGTGTCCCTCTCTTTCACAAAGTGCGCAAGGAGGTTGAACTCGGGGAGGAAGTGGAGCGGTGGGCTCTTTCTTCTTCCTTCTGCCCCTAGCCGTAGCAAGGGTGCTGGCAATTGGGGGTGAGGGTGGCATAGTTGGAGTTAGTACTAGAATCTTCATCGAGATTCCCATGGATTTAGGAGGGAGAGATGGTTGCGGAATATCACGGGTGGGTGTAGATACCATATCAGGATGGAGAACACCATGTTGGGAAGGGTAGCCATCGTGGTTACTTAGAATTATTCTACTCCCAATGGGGGATATAAGAAGGGAATTTGAGTGATGGATTGGGGGATTGTCTCCCAAACTAGGATTTTCCCTTGGGGGAGGGGGAAATCGGGGATAAGTTGTGTAGTAGGGTTTTTAGGGAAACCCTGAGGTAAAATTTCTTCCACTGGTGGGACGTCTAGGTGAGGAGAGGCCTCAATGGGAGGGATGGTGTCTCTGATGTCAGTTCCATTAGAAAATACAACACACACTTGTGTTGAAGGGTGTATGGGAGGTGGTGCTCCATTGTATGGCCCCAGCAAGAATGGCTCCTTAAAATTTTCGAGGCCCATATCCATGAGTGAATACACATTTGAGCTAGTGTGGACAAGAGGTAAGATGTTATCAATGTTGGCGGAATGGTTAGGCTCATAATGTGTGATTTGGTCAATGGTGACGATTTTTACGTTGTGGGGGAACATCATTGTTAGAAACACAAAAGAAGCCACCTTCTTCATAGCGCACATGTAGCTACGTCCAAACACGATATTGTAATCAAGTGGGGCGTTGATAACCTCAATGTCAATGATAATGTTTTTTCCCCCGAGTTCTACAGGGACATTTTGAAAGATCCCTTCATGGGAGGATGGTCGGCCATAATAGGCTCTTAATTTGATGGTGGATGGTATAAGATCAGGGGATCCACGTTTCTTCTATACAGTTTTGGAAATGATGCATGTGGATGCACCTTCATCAATGATACACTGATGAACCGTGATGTTTCGAATATTGATTGGTATTTGAAAACCTACCAGAGCAGGGAGACAAGGTTCTTCGCTATCTAGATCAAATGTGATGAGTCTAGTGTCAGCTGGGTTGAATTCCCCCAAGGTGGAAAGTAAGAATTTTCGTTGAGTTGGATAGGTTTGGAGGACCTCCAGTACAAACATGGCTACAGGAGGCTGTGCCAAGTCATTAACCAGACTGTAATTGTGTGTTTCCCTAGCCTGAGGATTGTTGACATTCCATCGTAACAAAATGCAAGGGATACGAATGGGGGGTTCTGATGCAAGGTGCCTAGCTACCTCCTCCAATAACTCCTCGCCTGCTCATAGGACCTTCTTTCCTCTCAGCCCTAAGAGCGTCAATGCTCTTCTATCTCCCACTTGGAAGATCTACACCCACAGTTCCTTCGCGCGACTTCCCCTTTGTTCTCTTGTCGGGAAAATCGGAACTTGCAGCTTCATGAGCTCACAGTCTTTCTCTCGGATCTCAAATTCTCGAGACCCGATGAATTTGGTCAACACTGACTTCCTCTCGCCTTTTCGGGACTTCTGTCCTTATCATGATCTCGTCACTCGCGACACCAAGTGCTCGATTTTCCAATCCCTGATACACGAGACGTCGAAACGACGAACTCGCGATCTCGCTTCCCCGCGACTTCACTTCTCGCTAGATTAAATGACTCCTACCTTGACTTCCGAGGTCTGATATGACGATACTCAAAATATCGCTACCTCGAGACTTCGCTACTCGTGAGGCCAAATAAATTCCATGTCGGCTCCCGGTGCCTGAGACGCCGAACCTTCGATGGTTTATGCCACCTGTCCTCCACTATCTTCTGTGGTCCACACTACTTACATAGTTTCCAGAATATCACCTCTCACTAGATCGGGACTTCCATTGCGTAGATTTGGAGTCTCACCTTACGAACTCCCGATATGCCGATCTACGAGTAGAACCAACGTTCCTCGTGATCCCGATCGACGGTTTCTGCTCTCCCGAGCTTCAAACCTTCTTCCGCTCCTACACTATAGCCTTCTTGCACCTGCACAAGATCCAACATTCCACGGAACTTCGTGGAATCTCCTTGAAGGATTTCGTCTGTCTGCTTCCCCCTTGTCCAATCCACGAAACGATGAGCCGTTCTTCCATAGAACTCGTCACCCTGCACGCAACGCTGCGGCGTTCCTTGCAACCTTAAAGACAAAATTTTGTTTATCCCGTCCTTCAATGAACACGAAGGTCTATCCTTCCTGATATTTTCTCCCAACTTTTGAGTCCCTCCCGGAGAACTCCTTGCACACACTCCTTGCGGAAAATCTTCAAACACAACTAAGTGTTGAAGTCTTTGACCCTGCGCACTCCTGCAGCAGAAATCTTTCAATCCCTTGGCTCAGAATCGCAACTCTGAGTCTTCATCTAGCTTGCACATGCCTTTCACGACTCCGGTGCCCAACCTGCACTTTTGAGAACTTAGAATAAAAGTTACCTCTATCTGAACCCTTCTGTCAACGCACTCCTTGCGGACGATTCAACTGCACTCCTTGCAAGAATTCTCTGGTTCAAAGTAGAGAAACAATTGAAACTAATTCCTTGTTCTCACAGACTCCAATTCGACCATGAAATCACATACACAACATATAAAAGAAAATGTATGACATAAAGCAAACATTCATGAGCATAATATCATCAATATACAGAGAATAACAAAACCATGGAATTGAATCAAAGCCTTTCTATTAATTCAATGTCTGTACATGGTTGTTCTTCATATATTTCTCTTCATACTCTTCTCTTTTTGAATGTTCTCGATCATGTTACAATATACAAAGGAGGGTGTCTATATCCCGTTTCCCTCTTACGCTCTAAAGATATCAAATCTAGAATTAAATTTCCTATCTACTTTACATTAACTATCTTAAATGCCTCATCTACCTAAGGATGTGAGCTATCTGCTCAAGGTCCATTTACAATATACAAGTGCGCCGTCTCTTAAATGAATCATTTAAGATCACGTAATAATCTCAAAGCATTTTCAAAATTGGTGCTACTTGTCCAGCTGTCTTCCGCTCCGCGCTGGCTCTCTTGATGATCTGGCGATGCTCCTGCATCATACTCCTCGGCTTTGAAAAAAATTTCATGAGCTCCTGTCCATGAGCTCCTGCACAGTTTGTCCATGCTTCTGTATCACTGCTTCAGTTTCCCAACTGGCATCCTCCACTTGGTGATTCTTCCACTTGACCAGATACTCGAAGTATTCTTTTCTTCTGGTCTTCTTACCCACTCGCTTGTCTAGTATGCATTCCATCTGTGGCTTTTCTGCAACTGGTAATTGCTTCATCCACTGGATCACTAGTTCCCTAGTTCCAGTATCTACTTCTCCAACCTTGTATGGGTATAAGTCTGCGATATTAAATATCGAAGATATCCCAATGCCATCCGACAACTCAATTTCATAAGCATTTTCTTCGAATTTCTTCAGGACTCTGCATGGCCCGATTTTCTTCATCTTGAGCTTATTGTATGTTCCCCTTGGGAACATTTCCTTCCTCAAGTGTGTGAGAACTAGATCACCAACTTCAAACTGAAGTTTTCTCTGATGCTGATCTGCTCTGCGCTTATATTCCTGATTTGATCTCAGCAGTCGCTCCTTCACCTGACTGTGAAGTTCTTGCATCGCCTCAACGAATTCTTCTGCACTAGCACTGCTAGTCGTAGTTTGTTTTGAATCTCGCAATTCAGAAACTCCTCTCAGCTGCATCCCATATACAACCTGAAATGGACTTCTACCTGTACTCTGATTCAGCGAATCATTGCATGCGAACTCGGCCTATGGCAACACATTGTCCCAACTGCTGTGGTGCTCCATCACCATGCTTCTCAGCAAGTCTCCCAGACTCTTGTTGACCACTTCTGTTTGTCCATCCGTCTAAGGATGATAAGAAGAACTAAACGCCAGATTAGTTCCTAGCTTCTTCCATAGCGTCCTCCAAAAATGCCCTATGAATTTAGTGTCTCTGTCTGAAACAATACTTTTCGGTGATCCATGAAGTCTAACGATCTCCTTGAAAAACAAATTCGCGATGTGAGTCGCATCGCTGGTCTTCTGGCATGGAATGAAATGTGCCATCTTAGAAAACCTGTCCATGACCACAAAGACAGAATCAACACCTCTTTGTGTCCTCGGCAACCCCAATACAAAATCCATGCTTATCGCCTCCCATGGCCTCTCCGATATGGGCAATGGTTGGTAAAAACCTGACAAATCCGACATCTGTCAACAAACTGCTTGACATCCGTATGCATCCCTGGCCAAAAATATGACTTGCTCAACTTTGCAAATGTTTTATCATGACCGAAATGTCCGACCAATCTGCCACTGTGCTTCTCCTTTAACAAGTTCTCCCTCATGGAGCAAATTGGAATACATAACAGATTTCCTCTGAACAACAATCCATTTTGGATCATATAATCTATCCATGGGCTTCTATCTCTGAGAAATGGATTCTCAGCTGCTTCATACGCCTCTCCAAAATATACATCTCCTGCATACATATCCCTGAGATTTTCAAAACCCAAGGTTTGGACTCGAAACTCCTGCAGCAACAAACATTTCCTGCTCAAAGCATCAACCACTTTGTTAGCAGTACCCGAAATGTGTTTGATCACAAATGTGAAATTCTGCATATACTCTACCCATTTTGCATGTTTCTTATTCAACTTCTCTTGTTGAGTCACAAACTGTAACGCATGATTGTCACTATACAATACAAATTATTTTGGAATCAAGTAATGCCTCCACTTCTTTAACGCCTGTATGATAGCGTAGAACTCCTTATCATACGTGGAGTATTTCAGTTTCGCGTCATCCAACTTCTCGCTGAAATAGGCAACTAGCCTGTCCTTCTGACTCAAGACTGCTCCTATGGCATACCCGCTGGCATCACATTTCACCTGAAATGTCTTCTGAAAATTTGGCAACACCAACACTGGTTGCTCTGTGATCTTTTGCTTCAACAGATTGAAGCTCTTCTCGGCCTCTGTTGTCCAATGAAAAGACTTATGCTGCTTCTTCACTGTGTCCATCATCACTACGCTAATCCCACTGAAATTCCTGATGAATTTTCTGTAGAAACTAGCTAAACCATGAAAACTTCTCACCTCGAAAACATTTCTCGGTGATGGCCAATTCTTGATCACTTCCACCTTGTCCAGATCCATCCTCAACTCATTAGCCGAAATAACAAAACCCAAATAGATTAGTTGTGTCTTCATAAATGAGGATTTCTTCATATTAATTAACAACTTCTCCTGCTGTAACTTTCTCATCACAATGGCCAAATGCTTCAAATGCTCAGCCTGTAATTTATTGTAAATCAGTATGTCGTCCAAATAAACAATGACGAATTTTCCGATGAACTCCCTCAGGACTTCATTCATCATCCTCATAAAAGTACTTGGCGCATTCGTCAAGCCAAACGACATGACTAGCCATTCATACAGTCCTTCATTTGTCTTGAAGGCTGTCTTCCACTCATTGCCTTCCCTCATGCGAATTTGGTGGTATCCGCTTTTAAAATCTATCTTTGAAAAATAGTTTGCCCCACTCAGGAAATCCATCAGATCATCCATTCTCGGCAGTGGAAACTTGTACCTGATGGTTATTTTATTGATCGCTCTTGAATCGGTGCACATCCTCCAGCCTCCGTCTTTTTTGGGACTGAGTACTGTTGGGGACAACACACGGACTCAAGATTTCCTTGACCAATCCTTTGTCCATCAAATCCTGGACCTGCTTCCTGACCTCCTCATTCTCTTGCGGCGTCAACCTGTACGCATCTTTATTCGGAAAACTAGCTGCTGGTATGAGGTCTATGTGGTGACTCACACTTCGCACTGGTGGAAACGAATGGGGTAATTCATCCACTATGATGTTAGCGAACTCTTTCAGTTGTTCCTGAACCTCATCCGGCAAATCATCCACTCTTGTGCTAGTCAGAACAATCCTCGGTTTTCTGACCACAAAGAATTGTGGATCTTTTTTCTTCTCCACTTCTGTAAGAAGCTCTTTCCCACTCATGAGAAGTATTGTGCTGCTTACTTCCGACTTCACCTCTTTATCCTTTATCAGAAGCAACATATGGGTTCTCCCATTCTTCTCCAGAGTATATGTGTTCATTCTCCCATCATGAATCACATTTCTGTCATATTTCCATGGTCTTCCCAGTAATAGATGACATACATCCATGGGAATGACATCACACAGAATCTTATCATTATACCCACCTATTCTAAATTCAACCAAGCATTGTTTAGTAATAGTTACCTGGTGTCCCTTCCGCAGCCACGAAACCCTGTATGGACTGGGATGATCAGTCGTCTCCAGCTCCAGTTTCTCCACCATCTCGGTTGAAATGAGATTATCCGTGCTTCTACTGTCCACAATAACCTTGCACTTCCTGTCCTTGGTCTTGCAAGTTGTTCTGAACAGTCTAGTCCTTTGCACTGAATTCTCCACCTCCTTCTCTGGTGTCAAAAGGACTTTATGCATCGCAAGCAATCTTTCACCTTCTGCATCTTCGGTCTCAGCATCACGCCTCTGCGCTTCTGCGATGTGAGCTTCTCCTGCATCTTTCTTTTTCTCCGGACACTCATATGACTTGTGCCCATTCTTCCCACATGTGAAGCATGTGATTACTCCACCTCTTCCTTGACCTCGACCTCTAGTACGAGGAAGAGTGTTTGCATCAGCATAATCTCCTCGCTGATCATTTTGCTGTCCTCTCTATTCAACATATGGCTGCCTCTGCAAGGTTCCACCTCTTTCAACCTTACCCTGAGGTTTCTTCCATTCCTCTTTGGGATTCTGGTATTTGTCCTAGGCAATTGCTTTGCCTCTAGCTAGCTTCTGCATTTCCCTCGCTATCCTTTCTTTCGGCTCAGCTTCTCTTCAGCTTTCAGAGCCAACTGGTAAGCATATTCCACCGTTCGGATGGTTAGCATGCTTAATTCATCCTGAATGTCGTATCTCAAGCCATTCAGATATCTGGCAACTTTCTCATCATCGCTCTCCCAATGACCTGCTCTGATGTTCAGTCGATAGAACTCTTCAATATATTCCTTGACTGTCATCAGCTTCTGTCTCAGATTCTCCATTCGCCTGAACAATGTGATTTGGTAATCTCTTGGGATGAACTTTGCCTTCATCTTTGCAATCATTCGATCCCAGTTTTTGATCTTCTGCTTGCCTTTGCAGCGTCTGTCAGCTTGTGGTTCGTCCCACCACAATGCTGCATGTCCTTTCAAGCACGTAACTGCATGCTTGACCTTCTTATCCTCTTCGACATCTTCATAGTCGAAATATGTATCTAGAGCTCTAATCCATTCTAGTAGCTCCTCTGCATCCAGATTTCCTTCATAGACTGGAATGTCCATTTTTGTCTTCGCCCCCATCCTTGCAATGGCTTTGATCAACCGCTCGATTGATGCATCTTCTACTATGACTTCTTCTTCATGTCCAGCTTCCTCTTCAACCTCAGAATCACTAAGATCTCCAGCACCGACTCTGCGTATTTGTGTTGTCTCCATCTCCTCAAACCTTGCTCGGAGATCTCTCATCTGCCGCTCCATTTATGGATTTCCTACTAGCCTGCCTCTTCTTCTCACCTCCCTATCTTCTGGGTCCGGTGACTATCTTTCTCTTCTTGGAGGCATGGTGAATTCTTCTCTTTCTCTGCTACAGAAAGAAAAGATATTCCCACTCTGATACCACTCTGACGCAAGGTGCCTGTCTACCTCCTCCGATAACTCCTCGTCGTCTCACAGGACCTTCTTTCCTCTCGGCCTGAAGAGCGTCAATGCTCTTCTATCTCCCACTCAGAAGATCTGCACCCATAGTTCCTTGATGTGACTTCCCCTTTGTTCTCTTGTCGGGAAAATCAGAACTCGTAGCTTCGCGAGCTCACAGTCTATCTCTGGGCTCTCAAATCCCCGAGACCCGATGGCTTTGGTCAACACTGACTTCCTCTCACCTTGTCAGGACTTCTGTCCTTATCGTGATCTCATCACTCGCGACACCAAGCGCTCAGTTTTCCAATCCCCGATACATAAGATGCTGAAACGCTGAACTCGTGATCTCGCTTCCCCGCGATTTCGCTTCTCACTAGATTAAATGAATCCTACCTCGACTTCGGAGGTTCGAGATGCCGATACTCAAAATATCTCTACCTCAAGACTTCGCTACTCGCGAGGCCAAATAAATTCCCTGTCGGCTCCCGGTGCCCGAGACGCCGAACCTTCGATGGTTTATGCCACCTGTCCTCCACTATCTTCTGTGGCCCACACTACTTACGTAGTTGCCGGAATATTGCCTCTCGCTATATCGCGACTTTCGTTGCGTAGATTTGGAGTCTCGCCTCACGAACTCCCGATATGCCGATCTACGAATAGAACCAACATTCCTCGTGATCCCAATCGATGGTTTCTGCTCTCCCGAGCTTCGAACCTTCTTCTGCTCCTGCACTGTAGCCTTCTTGAACCTGCACAAGATCCAACGTTCCATGGAACTTCATGGAATATCCTTGGAGGATTTCGTCCGTCCGCTTCCCCCTTGTCCAATCCATGAAACGACGAGCTGTTCTTCCACAGAACTCGTCACCCTGCGCGCAACCCTGCGGCGTTCCTTGCAACCTTAAAGGCAAAATTTTGTTTATCCCGTCCTTCGACGAACACGAAGGTCTATCCTTCATGAGATTTTCTCCCAGCTTTCGAGTCCCTCCCAGAGAACTCCTTGCACGCACTCCTTGCGGCAAATCTTCAAACACGACTAAGTGTTAAAGTCTTCGACCCTTCGCACTCCTACAGCAGAAATATTTCAATCCCTTGGCTCAGAATCGCAATTCTGAGTCTTCGTCTAGCCTGCGCACGCCTTGCATGACTCCGGTGCCCAACCTACACTTCTAAGAACTTAGAATAAAAGTTACCTCTATCTGAACCCTTCTGTCAACGCACTCCTTGTGGACGATTCAACTGCACTCCTTGCAGGAATTCTTTGGTTCAAAATAAAGAAACAATTGAAACTAATTCCTTGTTCTCACAGACTCCAATTTGACCATGAAATCACATACACAGCATATAAAAGCAAATGTATGACAGAAAGCAAACATTCATGAGCATAATATCATCAATATACAGAGAATAACACAACCATGGAATTGAATCAAAGCCTTTCTATTAATTCAATGTCTGTACATTGTTGTTCTTCATATAATTCTATGCATACTCTTCTCTTTTTGAATGTTCTCGATCATGTTACAATATACAAAGGAGGGTGTCTATATCCCGTTTCCCTCTTGCGCTCTAAAGCTATCAAATCTAGAATTAAATTTCCTATCTACTTTACATTAACTATCTTAAATGCCTCATCTACCTAAGGACGTGAGCTATCTGCTCAAGGTCCATTTACAATATACAAGTGCGTCGTCTCTTAAATGAATCATTTAAGATCACGCAATAATCTCAAAGCATTTTCAAAATTGGTGCTGTTTGTCCAGTTGTCTTCCACTCCACGCTGGCTCTCTTGATGATCTAGCGATGCTCCTGCATCAGGTTCATTTTTAGGGAATGGAATCGTCAAGGGTTGTTTGGCTATAGCTGGAGCTTCTTCTGATGTGGTGGTAGTAGGTTCAGGCGGTGCACTGTATTACTGACTATGAATTTGTAGAAGAATTTATTCTTCACTAGTGAGGAGGATATTGCGATCCACCAGATTTCCAGGGTGGATGGGCCTTCGGTTTTGATACTGTCCCATTTGTGGTGGGGCAAGATGTACCTCATGTTGGGTATTCATCACACCTTGGTGCAGAATAGGGTTTTGCAACACGGTTGGGGGTGGTTGTTACAAATACTGTTGTGGGGGCTACTCAGGGGCAGCCGATGCTGGAGGATGTGGCGCGTTCAATGACTCTTTCATCTATTTAAAGTCAAAAATTTTGGGGCAATGGTGGGTATAATGTCCATTCTCACTGCAAAGAGCACAAGGGAAGTTTTTCTGGAGGTTGTTGTTGTTGTTCCTCCCTTGGTGTTTTTTGTTATTGTCTACTTGGGGGTTCTGGTTACCCTGATTCTGGTTCCCCCCAACAGGTTGGTTTTGTTGGGGGTTATTTCCCCCTGGTCCTGTGTTAATATTGTTTTTGTTTTTTCCTTTCTTCTTGGAATTATTCGACTCATGGGCTGAATTTTACATATTCAACTGTTCAAAAGTATGAAATTGTTGAATGGGAGGGGGATGAACAAATTTAACGTCGGCATGTGGTTGTCCATGTGGAGGAGAAACCGACTGTGGAGGACTAGAAAAAGGAAAATACATATTTTTTTGTGGAAACGATCCATAAGGTGCATAGGAAGGCGAAGTGCTTTCACTAGTGCCCAGGTTATATGCTGAGCTAGAAGGGGAACCAAAACTTGGTTGAGAGTTCAGGCACATCATGGGTGTCGGCAAGGGTCCAGTCATGGGTGGAGGTGGGGGTAACAAAATATGGTTGTTGGTAAGGGGGAGGAGGGTAATAAGATGGCCCTCCATGTATCGACGGATATTGGGCTATACCATACATAGATGGTGGTTGGATGTATGGGTTGTGGTGTGTGGTGGTACCAATCAACCCATCCACTACATGAGACATCCCAGGTTTATCTTCGCCAAATGGTACAGGTCTCGGTGCATTAGGTATTACTGAGTATAAGTAACCCGACTAAGAATAAATGAGGATGAACTGTTGAGCCTTGCTGATGGCTTCCTCTTCAAATTGGGGGAAGGTAGATGCCATGTCTTTGGCAAGTATAGAGACGAGTTATTTTAGAAACCAATTGAGACGTTGTTCTTTGGTGGTTTCTGCTTTGCATAGACTACATCGTCGACTTCATTCATGGATGTGGTCGGAAATATGCATAGTTGAGGTTTGTTTTCACTCGGAGAGTAGTTATAAACCAGTGTCATGATGAACTGGTAGTTGAAAAAAGGCCAAAAAGGATTTGGCCAAAGATTGAAACGTCACGTGGGATCCTAATTTTTCGTCCACATACCATTTGACTGATGGACCAGTGAGTGTTCGTTGAAATAACCTTAAGTGGATGGAGTCATCGATGATTCTGTTTGAAGAGCACCATAAGTGGAAGGTCATGGCATGGTTGGTAGGATGTTTTCCAAATTTTCCTTCAAATTTTGAAATATCTAAAGGTAGTTTGGTGCATATTGGGCCATGTGGGGTCATGTAATATAGGATCATTCGTGAGTTTACTCAAATCAGGAATGTTAAGAGATGCAAAATATGGCATGGGGGTGGTGGTGGAGGATTAGTCCCAACCATGGTGTGAGAAGGTAGTAGACCTGACCCTTGAGGGGGGTTTGGTGGGGTTGTAATTCTCCCTTCAGAAGGATTCCCCCCCCCCCTGCCTCCTTGTGAAGGAGAGATAGTGGATGGATGGCCTTGGGAATTGGACCCAAGTAAAGTGGAACCAAGAACAATATGACCCCAAAATAGTGGCTCTCACAGGGGTGTGAGATGGTTAAGTCGATGAGTTGGAAAGACTAAGAAATCCTCCTATAATAGAAGGGAGATTCTGCAAGCATATGGAACAACGGGGATTCTATGGGTCCCCTATAATGTTCTACTAGCAAAGTAAATGTGTGAATGGTGATGAGAGACATAAATGAACAAGAGACTTGTATAATTTGGATCTTCACAATATATCTGAAAATTGCATGTAATCAAATGAGAATAATACATAAATCAACTATAAATAAGCATACATGTGGGCAGGTGGATTTTTTCCGCATGGGAGAAAAAAGAAAACAAATGCTCGTGTCCTAAAATACATATTGTCCTTCCTCTCAAATAACATTGGACCTTCCAAGAGCAGTCAACAATGGGGTCTAAAGCCACCGGAAGTGGAACTAGTGAAGGATGAAATAATCAGTTATAATGAGGGGTAGAGGGTGCATATCCCGAAAGAGCTAGTGATATTTCCCAATAGCCACACAAAATCCGATCAAGGTGCAATTGCAACCCACAATTTCCACCTGGGTAGATGTCCTAAATTTGGCCACTAGGTACCTTGGTCAAAGTCTGGTATTTAGATTTTCAGCCTCAGAAATGGGTCACGGGCTGGATCCCTTCCAAGAGTTGGGTGACTCAAGCAGGGATGTACAGAACAACCAGACCTTGGCCTTCGAACCTTCATGCGTATCTCCTTTCCTTATGGTGTAGGAACACTTGACTTGGAGGATGTAAAATTTCCCTATTTTTAAACTTCTAATGTTTAAAAATGTGAGAACCAGATAACGAGGGGTTTTCTGGATGCCTACCCCCGAGATCCTACCTGGACTAAAAAAATTCTTTTGGTACCTCTTGTGGAGGAAAACTTAGTGAGTTTTTAGAAAAAAATTTAGATGTGGTGGGTTGAGAGATTGGGGGTGTGAACCGATCTTGTTTGAATTAAGTGGGTGTGGATAATTTCTTCAAGAAATAGTGGGACATTTCAAAATTAATTTGGAGAAAACCTACTTCAATATCCACAATTCAAGATGGAAATTATGTGAGTGAGGAGTGACTTTGTGTGTGAGCAAGTGATAAAATGTGTCAAATTTTAATAATTTGGGTGTGAATTTGCAACATGTGGACTTCATGTGGTCCTTACAAATATTTTTTACGAATCTTACTAAGTGTCATTGGTACAACCTTGCGGAATTTTAAAAACCCTAAAGAATTAGCATGTGGACATATGGGTCCTTACCAATCCTTTAAACTCCCTAATGTGGTTTGCACTAAGAAATCTTGAAAAACTATGCTAGATTTCAAGCATGTGGGCATGTATGGGCCTGTTACTTCGATCTTTAAACTCTCCTAGTGATGTAAACTTAGAAAGCAATTTCAAGAAACTATCCTGATTTTGCAACATGTGGGCATGTATGGGCCCTTACAAATTTAAGATGATTTCAAAAATAAAATAAGAGGAGCCCTAGGGGTTTTTTTTCCTCTCCTAAATATTTTTGTTAAAGGAGATAAAATGTCTCCTTAACCACCTTTCTGATTCTCAAGATCGCTTTATGGTGCGAGAGAAGAACATACTCAATTATCAAAGTTGATTTTTGTTCCCAATGCAAGTGTTTTTATATATGATAGAAAATAATCTCAACTTAACTTTTACAAACCAAACAAGCCATCCATGTGACAACCAAAGAAAAAGAGGAGAAAATATGGTTCTTTTTACCACCTAAGTGCCTATGTTTAGCTAACCTTTCATATGGGAAAGGAGTCTAAGTGGAGTGCATTTACAAATTGCATGAAAGCAATATTTTGAAGGCTAGGGGCCATCAAATCATCACAAAAAATCTTAAAATTTTGAAACTCTAGAAATTTGTGCAGGTTATAGTTCAGATAGAGGCACAGTAGGCACACAGTATGTAATGAACAAAATCCTTTTGGGTGCACAGTGCGCAGAGAAAAGAATCCTTTTGGGCACACAATGCGTTGAGTGCATGTTTGTGAGCTGGAATACCCACACATGTTCTGATATGCATTGGGGGGGTTGAGAGAAATTCTCTTCCTCCAGCTCAAAACATGGCTCTTGACAGGTAAGGCTAGGTCGTTTTTGGTACCTGCAAGACAAAAGGATAAAAAGGAAGTGCTCTCAAAGCCCGAATAGGGTGGAATTTGATACCTAATCCCCAGTATGGTCACCAATCTGTTTTGTTTGTTTCGTCACTTGGGTGAGCAAAACAAGGGCACTTTCATGCCTAGATGGGCCTGCTAGATAAGATAGAGGTTAGTGCATGAGTTAAAAAAACCAAGCACATGAAATAAACAAGTAAACAAACTAAAAACAACTAAAGAAATAAAACTAGAATGCATAAGAAACTTTTAGAACCATAAACAAAAAACCAATGACCAAGATTATGCTACCAATGGATAACTATATTAGTTGGAAAAAAACAGTAGAGAAATGAGTACTTATGAGTCCCCTCTTCCTCCTTGGGAGGTCTCTTGAGTTACCTAATGGAGAGATATTCTTACAATGGTAGAAAATAAAGCAAATGATGAAGAAATTGTTATG
>JASDQU010108540.1:43862-55217 GCA_032191745.1 Picea mariana
TTAGATTTTTGGCCTCATAAATGGGTCACAGGATGGATCTCGTCCAAGAGGTGGGTGCCTCAAGGTGGGATGCACAGAACAACTGGACCTCAGCCTTCAACCCTTCGTGGGTATCTCCCTGCCTTATGGTGTAGAAACACTTGACTTGGAGGACTTAAAAGTTCCCTATTTGTCAACTTCTAATGTTTGAAGATGTGAGAACCAAATAACGGGGATTTATTTGGATTCCTATCCCTGAGATCCTACCTAGACTAAAAAAATTATTTTTGCACCTCCTGTGGAGGAAAACTTAGTGAGTTTTTAGAAATTTTTTAGATGTGGTTGTTTGAGAGATTGGGGGTGTGAACCAATCTTGTTTAAATTAAGTGGGAGTGGATAGTTTCGTCAAAAAAATGGTGGGGCGTTTTAGAATCCCTTTGGAGGAAGCTTGCTTCAACCTCCAAGATTCTAGATGAAACTATGTGAGTAAGTAGTGACTTTGTGTGTGAACAAGTGAATGTGTGCCAAATTTTTAATAAGTTACGTGTCACCTTGCAGCATGTGGACTTCATGTGGTCCTTACAAGTCTTGATTACCTAATTTACTAGATGCCATTCATACAACCTTGTGGAATTTTAAATTCCCTAGAGAACTAGGATGTGGACATGTGGGTCCTTACAATCCTTTAACTCCCTAGTGTGATTTAATCTAAGAAAGCTTCAAAAGACTATCCTAGATTGTGGACATGTGGGCATGTATGGGCCTGTTACAAAAATGTTTAAGCTTCCCTAGTGATGTAATCTAGGAAAGTAGCTTCAAAACTATTCTATCTTTGTAGCATGTGGGCATGTATGGACCCTTACAAATTTAAGA
Source organism: Picea mariana (assembly GCA_032191745.1). Classification (NCBI taxonomy): domain Eukaryota; kingdom Viridiplantae; phylum Streptophyta; class Pinopsida; order Pinales; family Pinaceae; genus Picea; species Picea mariana. The sequence goes on from JASDQU010108540.1 coordinate 44,715, forward strand.
TGTGTTTGAAAAAGAAACTAAGAGGAGTCTCGAGGGGGCTGTTGTCCTCTCCTAAACATTTTGTCTTTAAGGGAGATGAAATTTCCCCTCAATTGTTTTTTCTGATTCTCAAGATCGCTCTATGGTGCAAGAGAAGAGCATACTCCACGATTGAAATTTAATTTCTGGTCCCAATGCAAGTGTTTATATATGTGATATTTGAATGATTCTAACTTAATTTTTACAATCAAAGCAATCCATCCGTGTGGAAAAATGAGAGAAAAAAGAGGAAAAATATGGATTTTAACCTCCTAAGTCCCTATGTTTTGACTAACCCTACATGTGGAGAGGGAATCTAAGTGTCATGCATATTACAATTTGCATAGAATCAATCTTTAATAAGGCTATGGGCCTTCAACATATCACAAAACCCTTACAATATAAATTTTCTGGACAAATGCGCGGGTCTCAGAGTTGACAGAGGCGCATGTGGGGCCAATGCACAAATGGGAAATTTCTTGTTGGTGCATGTGAACAAAATGCACTGAGAAATACAGTGAGTTTGGTGCATGTGCTCGGAAGATGCGCCCGTGGGATGGTAAACCTGCTCATGTTCTGATACGTGGTTGGGAATAAAATTTCAAATGAAATTCTCTTATCTCAGCTCTGAATTTGTCTTTTTGCAGGTAGACTTAGGCTGGTTATGATCCTTGCAAGTTAAATAAATAAAAAAGAAGTGCTCAAACATCCCAAATGGGGAGGAAATTGATACCTATCCCCAACAGAGTCTTCAATCCATTGTATCCTTTTTGTCACCTAAATGATCAAAATAAGGACACTTACAAGTCTAGTTGTGTTAGCTAGACAAGACATAAATGAGTGCAAGAGTTAGAAACATCAAGTACAATAAGAAAATAAACAACCAATCTAATAAAAATGAAAGAACCTAAACTAAAGTGCATAATAGAAATAGACCAAAAGAAAGACCGATATTTATGCCACCAATGGATAGATTGTATTAGTGAGAAAACACCAAAGAGAAAGGGAGACTTATGGGTGCCCTTTTCCTCCAAGGGAGGGCTCTTGAACCCCCAATGATTGAGATCTTCTTACAAATAGCAAACTAGAAGGAAATAGTGAAGAAATCCAAAGCTCATTCACTAAAGAGGTGATGTGAATAACTCAATGAGATGATGCCAATATGCTCCAAGAAGGAAAGGGGTTCCTTGCAAGAGAATAGAGGAAGCATAAAAATACAAATATATTCTTGTAAATATAGTGTACCCATGGCCTCGTTTTGTAGCACATATTTGAGGCATTATAAAACCGGTCTTTAGTGTGAACAAGGGGATTTTTAGGGCACCCTTAGGTCTTTGACCAACCCCCCACTCGGATTCAGCTCAAATTTGAGTGTCAAATTGACTTGGGAGATGAACCATAAGTGGGTGAGGGGCCGACAATAACCATAAATGCGTCGTTCTATAGGAGTGCACAACTTTTAGCGTACATAGTCGCGCGTCGAGCACATGTGCGCTTTTTGGATGTTTCTAATTTGCGCATGTGCATGTGCGCCCTGTAGTTCTTCTGTGCATGTTAATTTTTTAACCAGTTGTATAGTTTTGTGCCCTTTGGAAATGAATTTTGGAAGCTGGGTGAACTAATAGGTGTTTGGAGATGTTGGATTCCTGTAACCATTTGCGGATGAAATTTTAGAGATAATAGGCTAAACACTGTGTTCAGGCTTTAAGGACAAAGGGATGTAGACTAAATATGAAGTCAATAATTTCTCCAGAGTAACTTTTCTCTCAAAGTTGAATTCTTTCTCTCTTCCATAGCTTGGAATTGGCACATTTATATCCTTCAAAATGGAACTGAAGGGCCAAGTCGAAACTTTTCCAGTATATGGAAGGCCAAGGATGGTAGATCTCCTATCATGACATGGAAACTCGACATTAATTTTTATTTTATGGCACAAATCCCAATGTACACGGTTTGTAATGGAGCAACATGCGTATACACACATTGTATAGTATGCAAGATGTGTACATGTGGAAAAAATTGTATTTTTGGCTCTCGATTTTACAAACAGGGATGATAAGTCTACATGGGGAAATGGAAAAATGCCTTATGGGAAAGATTGCATAGGGTAAGGAAAATCTTTCTATAACAGAAATCAATGCCTATTCCCTCAAGAGGTGAGTGGAATGTCCTATTGGAATGTTTGTAGAATGTTCCAAGGAGAAAAGAGGATTCTCAAGGGAGGATTGAGGTAGCATAACAATACTATGAAAATCTTGATTTCTTAGTGCATCCATGGCCTCCATTTATAACATTCCTTCAAGGAAATATTCAACTAGTTGTTAGTGTGAACAAGGGGCCCTTTAGGGCACCCTTTGGTCCTTGACCAACCCCCCATTCTGATTCAACTAAGATTTGAGAGTCAAATCAAGTTGGGAGTTGGTCCATAAGTGGTTGAGGGGCCGACAAGAACCATAAATGCATCGTTCACAGGAGTGCACAAATTTTCTCGTGCACAGCCGCACATATGGTGCATTGTATGCTCTACGGGATTCTTTGGACCACGCACTGTGCGCGCGCTTCCTTTACTGAGTTAGCACATGCCAATTTTTTCCCAATTGTATAGTTTTGCCTCTTGGAAATGCATTTTGGTGCTACAGGTGAACTAATAGTTGTTTGGTATTGTTGTATTTCTGTAACCATTTGCGTGCAGTGTTGCAGACAAAATTTTAGTGCTAACACTCTGTAGCGAGTTTCATACTATTATAATATAAGTTCTCACATATTTTGTGTTTGTTCATGTTAAATTATGGTATAGTTATTGTGCAATTTACTCTAAGATATATTTGGTTAGTTTGCTTGTTGTGAGAAAAATGATGCACATTAATTACCATTTATGTGAGTGAATGTTGTTATGAGTTATTTAGTTGTTACTCAACATAGTTAAATTATTTAATTTACGTTTTTAATTAGAATAGACAGTTTCATGTGTATTGAATGTCATGCTGTGGGTTATTTATGCATTTAGATTTAGTATCAGAATTTTTTATTGGGTCATTTTAGTAGTGACTTGACCAAGCTGGGGGCTATGTACTTTACATATCTAAAGAAATTTTTATTGAACAACCACCTGTTTTTGTGATGGATTCAAAATTGGTTTATCGACTCAAGAAGTTGTTTTATATTTTGAAGCAGGCTCCCCGATCTTGGTATGCTAAGATCGATAGTTTCTTTCTTTGAATTGGTTTCAAACGGTGTGAATATGATCACAACTTCTATGTACTCCACACCAATGGAGATACTTTGATTGTTGTTGTATATGTATATGACTTACTCATTAATGGAAATAATAATGATCTCATATTTATATTGAAGAAACAACTTGTTGACTCCTTTGATATGATAGATCTCGATACTCTGCATTATTTTTTGGGTCTTCACGTATTACCACTTTGTTCTCAATCTAAATTTTTTTTGGATATGTTGACACGTTTTAAGATGGTTTATTGTAAGCCTTGTGTTACTCCTTTTTAGTTTGGAGTGAATCTTACTAAAAAATATCAAACACCTGCAGTCAATGCTACACTTTATCGACAATTGGTTGGAGGTCTTATTTATCTTACTCATAGTCGACCTAACATTTCCTTTGATGTTATTTTGGTTTCTTGGTTCATGCAAGACCCAAAGGAAATCCACTAAAAGGAAGTCAAACGAATTGTTCGTTATCTAAAGGGTACAACTAAATTTGGTATTAAGTATTGTCGAAGTTCATATTTGCTAGTTGGGTACACCGACTCCAACTAGGTTGGTAATGGTGATGATCATAAGTCCAATTCTATCTATGTGTTTATATATAGCTCTGGACCTTTCATATGGTCATGGAAGAAACAAAATGTAGTCTCATTATCTACTATAAAAGAAGAATATCCTAGATTTTTTCAATCAAGTATCGAAGCATTTTGGATTCACCAACATTTAGGAGAGCTTGGCCTTCCTATTTAGACCTCGACTACAATCTATTGTGATAACTAGAGTGCTATATAGGTTGCTGACAATCATGTTTCCCACAGTAAGATGAAGCATGTTGAGGTTCATGCTCACTATTTGAGACAGTTGGTTCATGAGAATGTTGTATGTCTTGAATATTGCATAACAAAATATCAAGTTGTTGGTATCTTCACCAAACCTTTAGCTAAAGAGATTTATCAAGTTTTGCATGATGCTTAGGCTTCAAGAAGGTGCAATTATGTGGGGGTGTTCTAGTGATGTAATTTCACCTACTGAAACTCTAGAGTTGTGTGTTTATGGGAGGGTGTTGGAACATCCAACATTGATGGTTCATCACACATCCCCTGGGTTCAGTCAGTCGAGAGTTCGACCTACATATGGATACAGTTAGTCAGGCGATCGACCAACACACCACACCAATCAGTCGAGTAGTCAATGTGTATGTCGATTGGATAATCAACCAATAGTTGAAGATAATTGGGTGGTGGATCAACCAGCCCAGTAATCTACTACAAGTTGAACACATAGGTAGTCAATTTGAGCATCCTTGTTGATACAAAATGGATCCAAGAAGGCCTAAAAATCAAAGTTCCCAGAATCAAACAAAACCAACGCATTGCATCGAGATCATTGCGCCAATTCTGGCCATTAATTTTTTTCCAAAAATGGACACCATATGTGAAAGCTATCACGTTCTGATCGATTTCCCAAAGAGGCAAAAAAAATTCAAAGTCAACAGGTCATACTACTAATGTAAGAAGTACTTCAGCATGACGTTGTAGTGATGTCAACAGGGACACGTGGCAACACCAGGAGGTGAAACATGTTACTCATTTTTGGTGTTTTTCAGGGCTGAATTGGACCTATAAAAATTTGACACATGGAATCGTACATAAGTGACACACGACACCATACGGACACTGACGTGGCGACATGATATGGGTACGACACATGGTTGTATGGACGTGACATGGCACCAATGGAAATAGGACATGTGGCAGGTATGACAGTGATGTGGCAGGATGAGAAGTTGACACATGGCGTATGGGATGAATGTGTAGGCTGACAAGATGGTGATGTGGTGTTGACTGGGTAGTTGACTGTGTTGGTGACTGGACTGTACGATCCAATCACAAGGTGACACATGGCCAATCATAGGGTGCCATGTGGCACCTTGAATTTGGCCAATAAAGTCGGGTAAAAAATGTGTTACACTCTAGCGGATTCGACCACCCCACCTCCACATATAGCCAATGACTTCACAACCACCGATGGACCGACCAGACTACACCATGGGACTTAACCCCTAACCAACACATTTTCCATTTGTTATGGGTAAGCGCAGATGTTTTGGGATAAGCCCCGATCGACAAGGGGTAGCCTGACCGACCAGGGGCCATAGTCTATGATCCAAGACCAAAGGTTTAGGCATGGGAGGCCTAACCACTAGCCACATGACATGCCATGTGACCCGGAGCAAAGGGCTCGATAGAAGGTTTAGGGACAACACTCAATGCTTGGGCATATGGAGCGCTCCTTATGACCAGGAGCCCGGATGAAGGGGGTTGGAGCCAATATTTGTTGAAAAGTGGTTTTTCAACTATATTATAATAATTTTAATGATTTAAACCTTGATTTTTAATGGATTTTGGCCATTTTGGGGGGATTTGGAGCCCAAAAAGAGGCAAGACCTTGGGGAAAATTTGGGATTTGATTCTCAAATCAAATCCTATATAAACTACAGGTTCTTTAAAACCAAAGAGGTTTATAAGCAACATAATGATGAAGAATTCATGAAGCTAATCCATTTTTATGCAAGTAAGCCATTGAGGAAGCGAACTTTGGAGGCCATTCTCGGGAGCTACACTCAACCTTTTTTTGTGCCGTCAGTTGTGTTGTATTCTTGAGGTTGAGAAGAACACATCCAAATCAGTTTGCAATTCATTTGAGATACTTCTGATGTAATTTTACAGCATTGAATATCAATAAGAAATCCTCCCCCATTGAGACAAAGTCTTAGAGACATAGGGAATCTGGCCAAACTCTGTTAACAATCTTGGAATTATGGTTTGATGTTCTTAATGTTTACTTTATGTTATGTATTTTTTATGATGGCTGAAACATTCTTTCATTAATATCTCCTTTCCAATTTAAGTTTTTGAATGGTAATTTAATACATGCTTAAAACTCAATCAAGTCTTTTAAAGATCATTTATAGATCACTTTTCCATTTGAATGCAGATTTAGCAGAGTCAACTCTATCATATAAAGGTTACATGTGGAAAATATCTTTTGAATTCTATGGAATTTGGTTAGATATTGAAGCTATAAAAATCATACCCCTTGGGTCATTATCAACATGGAAATCATGCAGATAAAGATGTGCAACAAGCACTATGATGTTCCAATCACAGTTTACTTTGCGTAAGTATTGTAACAGTGTCTTTAGACACCACCTTTATCTTAAAAAATTATTGTCCCTCTTTGATTATCTACAATAACATGTTCTTTGTTTCATGTTGTGTTCCACCCCATTCCCCAACACAGTCAAGATGACCACTGCAACAATTGCCTACACCAAAATGATCCATAGAGATATGAAGATAGAATTTGTTGAGAAAGTATAGGATGGGGAAATACAAATAGAGAAGATGAATCTAAACAGAATTGAAGAGATAATCAAGGCATATGGCTCATGGATCACCTACAAGGAGAAGATTGTTTTCGAGAAGTCTGCGTAATTTTGTGTTTCTAAATATTATGCATTGAATTGTAAATTGTATCCAAATTATAAATGGGACAAACGTATAAATTAAAGTTAAGATATGTGACTGGGATATTGATATTTACAGGCTTTGAAGAGACTCTCTTGTTCTATAAAAGAAAGCTCCATGTAATAGAAAAGGGCTTTTTCCAATTGTAATGTTGATGATACTATTATCTCGCGGAATAAAGGAGAGAAGGTAATTTTGGAGACCATGAACGTGTTTAGTTGTGTATGGGACTATTATACATTAAATTTGTTTTAGTTAGTCAGAATTAGAATTAGAAAGAATTCTTTGGAGGATGATTTATTCTCCTCCTTAGTAACGTAAATTCTTATTGGCAACCAAGCCCACATACTGGTCGAAACTTGCCAAACCAAATGAGAGTGATTCTAATTATGACTCTCCATTGGGAATTTTTCCTTACTGATTGATAGACCATTTTGACACGTCAACGCCTACATGCAAGTATAACATTAGAAATATAATAATTCAACATCTAGGGATTAATGATGGGTTTTGTACTTAAGATAGGGATTTGTCTAGGAATTAAAACATACACATGTACCTCCCTAAAACCCATTACCACCTACCTCAACCAACTCATAAGGGTATACATATAGGTTTAATTTTGGGCAAGAGGTTAACTAGCATAACTGACAGAGCTACTGTGTTGGTGCCATCGCATTAGAGAAGTTAGAGGTGATATTTTTTCTAAGTTTTTATGACCTTATACCCCCATAAAACCCTTGTTTTTTGAGTCATATATTCTTTCCCTTGGATTTGAGGCCTAAAACTCCCTATTTTTCTTTAATCTATCATTTGGAGAAGAGTTAGAGTCTAGAAATTGTCTTAATTGGACCAAGATCAAAGGAACCCAAATGATGGTTATGAAAGGTGCTCACAAAAAGATATTGATGGTTATGAAAGGTGCTCACAACAAGATATTAGGTATAATTGTTTTCTTATATTTTCATTCATAAAAAGGAATATATATCCTCTTTCCCTCCCCAAAATACATTGTTCTTCTTTAGTAGTTTATTTCAATTCTTGTTTGTCTATGTGAACTGTCTTTCCTAATTAGTTATTTAGAGTTAGTTATCTTCAAGCTCACATTTTTATAAATGATTGCATTGAGAAAGATTGTTATCTCTTTGTAAATTTCAATACTTGGATTGGATTGAGGACAAGCATAGTGAGATAATCATACAATATTCATCTCAAAGAAACCACTGGAACAAGATATGTCATTTCTCTAATTGAATGTTAGTTATATAAAATAGTTGGAGTCTAACTTTAGGGAAAATTTTCTACTACTCTTTGAACCACTCAATGTCAGTTTAACTCTATCTATAAGGATAATTTTGTGTGTAATAGTATAGACTCCATTTTTTGTGTCCCTGATCCATTAATTCAGAAGATTTCTTCAAATACTTCTTATGTGGTGTAAAGTATAATATCTTCATCTAGGGTTTTACACCACTTAAAAGCTTCACCATAAAAAAAAAATTCCAAAAAAGGTTTTTTCATATTTTTCTTTTCCATCCTAAACCATCCCATAGGATAAATTTCATATTTATCTTCATATCCACTAAATATAGGTATTTCCATTGATTCTTAAGTGAGTTATAATGAAAGCCCCTCAAATTCTATCCTCACTATGTTAACAATAATGTTACAAATAGTTATGATCATTTTCTCAATATTATATTATATTTTGTTTCCTCTTTAGAAAGACTTTTGAATAACCTCAATCAAACATCCTAACCAAAAGTTATATAATTTCAAGTGTGAGTGTGAGATGAGTTTCATACATCCAAATCACATGTTCATATGTTCTTCTATCCATATTCTCACTTATTTCACATATGGACCCTTGTTTATGCCAACCCCTATTACATATACATTTACCCTCATATATACCACCGTTGGGGTCAAATCATACCAAATTTTATGTACCAAATCTTTAAAATAGTATAATATACCAGAGGAAAAATAATGTACACAAGATCTAAGAATCAAGAATAACTCCAAAAGTGGTAATAGAGATGACTTACACAATTTATAACACCTTAAATAATAAGAGATCCTCCTACAAATACCCCAATATATTAATATAGCCAAATCATATGTTCATATGATCATAATGACTGTATTGACATCTATATATACCTATCCTCATTCATTGCACAAATGGGCCCTTATTTAAACTGAAACTTATTTTATATATATTTACCAAAATACATATGTATATTTCCCCATATATTCTCCCCTTAGGGTCATATCATCTTCTCTATAGGAAGAGTAGGAGTTATCTCAGTTTCAATATCATAAACAATTATACTACTACACCCTTTAGTAATAGTCCTTCCCAACAACTTCTATATATTTTCAATTCAAACTCCCCTCAACAACCTCATTGCTCCTTTTGAAGCATCTTGCATGTATCATTTTCAAATATAGTCTACACATCCACATAAATCATCTCACACTCAAACTTGGGGACCCCCACATATTTAGTCATCCTGATTAGTGTACTGTGTTTATTCTAATTTTCTCTTTTGTGCTTAATTTATTATTGTAAATTATTTGTTGAAATTATTGAATGTTGATGTGCTTGATATTCATATGTTGTCTTGTTGGTGAATTCAAGTTGTGTTAAGGCTTAGTTTTCCTTCTAGTCTTCTATTTTTTCCTACCTTACTTTTAATGCATTATGTCCTTGTTATTGTGCATTATTGATTGATTTGATGAAAGTGACTGTACCTGGATTGATTTGTATATTGAAATTGAGATTATGAGTATATAAATGAGAAGTATGCTTGTCCTTATTGAAGCAATGGAATCACAAGTATGCAAGGGGTAACCAATATGAGACAAACTCATTTACGCATAAACACCAACCATCATGTGTACATATGAAATGATTTGACTATAAAGAAATTAATGTATCGCATTGATGTCAAGTGGCATCTAGAAACACACTGAGATATTCCAATGATTCTCATTATTGCGTGCTTTAGTTCATGGATGGCATGTTTCGATGATTGTGTGTAAGGTTTTTTTCATGCATGTGATGCAAGGTGGCATGAGTTTTTAATCATAAATTGTTGATATCTTACTACATCTAGTAGAATGATACCATTCTAAGATTTCACCAAGGCATTGTTTCAAACAAGATCTACACTTTTTCCACTAAGGGCCTTTTGTGCATATTTTAGGTGTCCAATTGAAATGTGTTCTTGATTTTTGGAAGACGTTTCTTGAATTTTTTTGGGCACTAAATGTAAATGTGTTGAACCTGCACATAATAGATCTAGAAAAACAATAATACACACATTTGCAGAGAGAATTGGAGAAAGAAGAAGAAGGAGAGAAAGAATGGAAGAATTCTCATTAACCATTGTGAATAATGAATAATTTACACATGATATACTCTGTATAACTCAATGAGTTCGACTTGAGGATAACCAATGCTCCATAGTGGTGATCTAGAGTGATCTGGACACATGCCAACAATTACAAGAGTGAACTACCACCTAGTCTAGTCTCTCAGGCAGTTACGGGAGTGAACTTCCACCTAGTTGAGTTAACTAGTCAACTAGTCTTCAGTTAACTGACTGAACAGAGAGTAGTGAGGATTTAACTTAGGGAATAAAGGATAATGCTCCACTCTGGTGATGATACCAAGGCAAGTTTGAATTATCATGGTGATGATCCCAATGCTTCATGG
>JASDQU010108540.1:60842-76852 GCA_032191745.1 Picea mariana
TTTTTTCATGTTTTTCTTTTCCATCCTAAACCATCCCATAGGATAAATTTCATATTTATCTTCATCTCCACTAAATATATGTATTTCCATTGATTCTTAAGTGAGTTATAATGAAAACCCCTCAAATTCTATCCTCACTATGTTAACAATAATGTTACAAATAGTTATGATCATTTTATCAATATTATATTGTATTGTGTTTCCTCTTTAAAAAGACTTTTGAATAACCTCAATCAAACATCCTAACCAAAAGTTATATAATTTCAAGTGTGAGTGTGAGATGAGTTTCATACATCCAAATCACATGTTCATATGTTCTTCTATCCATATTCTCACTTATTTCACATATGGACCCTTGTTTATGCCAACCCCTATTACATATACATTTACCCTCATATATACCACTGCTGGGGTCAAATAATACCAAATTTTATGTACCAAATATTTAAAATAGTATAATATACCAAAGGAAAAATAATGTACACAAGATCTAAGAATCAAGAATAACTCCAAAAGTGGTAATAGAGATGACTTACACAATTTATAACCCCTTAAATAATAAGAGATCCTCCTACAAATACCCCAATAGATTGATATATCCAAATCATATGTTCATATGATCATAATCACTGTATTGACTTCTATATATACCTATCCTCATTCATTGCATAAATGGGCCCTTATTTAAACTGAAACTTATTTTATATATATTTACCAAAATACATATGTATATTTCCCCATATATTCTTCCCTTAGGGTCATATCATCTTCTCTATAGGAAGAGTAGGAGTTATCTCAGTTTCAATATCAGAAACAATTATACTACTACACCCTTTAGTAATAGTCCTTCCCAACAACTTCTATATATTTTCAATTCAAACTCCCCTCAACAACCTCATTGCTCCTTTTGAAGCATCTTGCAAGTATCCTTTTCAAATATAGTCTACACATCCACATAAATCATATCACACTCAAACTTGGGGATCCCCACATATTTAGTCATCCTGATTAGTGTACTCTGTTTATTCTAATTTTCTCTTTTGTGCTTAATTTATTATTGTAAATTGTTTGTTGAAGTTCTTGAATGTTGATGTGCTTGATATTCATATGTTGTCTTGTTGGTGAATTCAAGTTGTGTTAAGGCTTAGTTTTCCTTCTAGTCTTGTATTTTTGCCTGCCTTACTTTTAATGCATTATGTCCTTGTTATTATGCATTATTGATTGATTTGATGAAAGTGTCTATACCTGGATTGATTTGTATATTGCGATTGAGATTATGAATTTATAAATGAGAAGTATGCTTGTCCTTATTGAAGCAATGGAAACACAAGTATGCAAGGGGTAACCAATATGAGACAAACTCATTTACGCATAAACACCAACCATCATGTGTACATATGAAATGATTTGACTATAAAGAATTTCATGTATCACATTGATGTCAAGTGGCGTCTAGCAACACAATGAGATATTCCAATGATTCTCATTATTGTGTGCTTTAGTTCATGGATGCCATGTTTCGATGATTGTGTGTAAGGTTTTTTTCATGCATGTGATGCAAGGTGGCATGAGTTTTTAATCATAAATTGTTGATATCTTGCTACATATAGTAGAATGATACCATTCTAAGATTTCACCAAGGCATTGTTTCAAACAAGATCTACACTTTTTCCACTAAGGGCCTTTTGTTCATATTTTAGGTGTCCAATTGAAATGTGTTCTTGATTTTTGGAAGACATTTCTTGAATTTTTTTGGGCACTAAATGTAAATGTCTTGAACTTGCACAGAATAGATCTAGCTAAACAATAATACAAAAATTTGCAGAGAGAATTGGAGAAAGAAGAAGAAGGAGAGAAAGAATGGAAGAATTCTCATTAATCCTTGTGAATAATGAATAATTTACACATGATATACTCTGTATAACTCAATGAGTTCAAATTGAGGATAACCAATGTGCCATAGTGGTGGTCTAGAGTGATCTAGACACTCACCACCAATTACAGGAGTTAACTACCACCTAGTCTAGTCTCTTAGGCAGTTAGGGGAGTGAACTTCCACCTAGTTGAGTTAACTAGTCAACTAGTCTTCAGTTAACTGACTGAACAAAGAGTAGTGAGGATTTAAATTAGGGAATAAAGGCTAATGCTCCACTCTGGCGATGATACCAAGTCAAGGTCGAATTAGCATGGTGATGATCCCAATGTTGCACGGTGACAAAACCAATGCAACATCTAAACTCAACTCAACTAGTCAAACTAAAGTGTCAACTGAAAGAGAATATTCTCTAGATGGAATATTCTCCCCTAAATTATAGGAGACTGGATAATGACTAATTATGATTAATAAACAAGGAAAAAACCTAGGAAAAATAAATCCTATGTGTGTGTGAAGTAACTCCAACACCCCCCTTGAACATCACTATGGTGAAAATAAAGATTGGGTCCTGACAATGAGGCCATGTTAGGTACCCAAGTACAAAATATACACTAAAAATAAAGTGAGGAAAGAAGGAAAACCTCATGGGAAACCTCCCCCCTCAAGGTACAATGTATGTAAAAATAAGAACTACAGTTGCTAGGAAACTGTGTCCTTCACTCCAAGACGACTTCGCAGAGAATGGAATTTCTGCTCAATGAAGGTCTTAGTGAAGATGTTTGTCGTCTGTTCTGTTGAAGGAAAAAACTATAATTTGATGATCCCCTCGTGTACTAAGTCCCGGATGTAGTGCATGTGGATCTCGATGTGCTTCGTCCACTTCCTCTGAACTGGATCTAAGGAAAACTTCAGAGTGCTCTGGTTGTCATACCAGATGACGATCGACTGATGAAACTGAATGCCCAACTGAGTGAGAAAATGTTGTAGCCACATAGCCTGAATGTTTATGTTAACTACTCCTCTGTACTCTACCTTGGCTGAAGATAGAGCAATGTAAACTTGCTTCTTACTCGACCAGCAGATAGGCTTGGAACCAAGACTGAGTGAGTAACTAGATGTGGACTTGCGATCAATGATATCACCAGCCCAGTCGGAATCAGTAAACCTAATGAGATCTAATGTAGAGTTTGTTGCATAATGAATCCCAAAGGTGATGCTGCCCTATACATATTGAAGGATATGCTTTGAAACTTTCCAATGTAGCTCATGCGGCTCCTGCATGAACCTAGAAACTGTGCCAACTACATAGGAGAGGACTGGTTGGGAGTGTGTGAGATACAACAAGCTCCCCACTAGTTGTCTGTACAATGTGTTTTCAACCAATGGAGTCTCCCTGCCATCCTCAAGTTTGACTCCTGATAGGAAAGGAGTCGGAGCAGACTTGCAGTCTGTCATGTGGAATATCTTAAGGAGATCTCGTGCATACTTGGTATGAGACAGTTTGATGCCTGATGCATCCTGACTGATATCGAGTCCAAGGAAGAAGTGTAGCAGACCCATGTCCATCATCAAAAACCTGTCATGTAGAATCCTCTTGATTGAAGCAATCACTGAAGTTGAGCACCCAGTGATCAACAAATCATCAACATACAGAACTAAAAGTAGAAGTGAGTCAACCATCCTAAGCATGTAGACATCCGGGTCTGATTTACAACGTACAAAGTTCTGTGAAAATAGGTAGGAATCCATGTTGGCATACCATGCCCTCCGATCCTTCTTGAGGCCATAAAGTGACTTCTTCAGTCGATAGACCAAAGATGAGTCCCGCATAAATCCCTGGGTTTCTCCATGTAGATATCCTCAGAGAGATCACCATGAAGAAATGCATTCTTCATGTCCATCTGATGGACTTCCCATCCCTTGGCTGCCACAATGGTAGGTGCCAATTGTATGGAATCCATCTTCGCTACTGGAGCGAAGGTCTCATTAGAGTCAATACCATGAACCTGTTGAAATCCTTTGGCGACAAGACTAGCTTTGTATCTGCTAATTTGTCCATCCATTTCACTCTTGGTCCTATAGACCCATCTGCATCTCACAAGTTTCCTCCTAGAAGCAAGGGGAACCAAATCCCAAGTCTGGTTCTCGAGGAGGGAGTTGTACTCCTCCTGCATGGAGGATTCCCAAAAGGGATTTCTAGCAGCCTCGCCATAAGACTGTGGATCGGAAGACTGAACCAAGAAAATATTCCTGGACAAAAATGGTTTAGTGGTAGTGAGTTCAACAGGAGGCTCCTCGAAATCAGATCGAGTCCTCCTAGTATCGGTTGGATCACCAATGAGATCCCCTGCATCTTGAAGAGTAGTTTGTACCCACTTGGGCCTCTGCTCTGGATCTGCAACTGCATCTGGATGCTTTAACGCTACACTTGACTGTACTAACTCTGAATCTGAATCATTTGAGTCCTATGAATCATAATTCTCATCTGAAGAATAGTCGGCATGTGCATGCTCATCATCTCGAACAGGTGGAAGAGTGAAGGTGTCTGGATGCGACTGCTGAGGTACATGCATGACACTTTCCTCGAATTGGACACTACACTCAATGATGAGATGGTTCAAGGAAATATCAATAAACGATATTCCTTCACACTGTCAGGGTATACAACAAAAATGCACTCAATTCTTTATGGATCAAGTGCCTTCCTCTTTTCATAGGGAATTTGGGCCCATGCATGTGAACCAAAAATGAGAAAGTGGGTCACTTCTGGTTTGAGGCCACTCCAAGCCTCATAGGGGGTCTTATCCTTGATATATCTATGGGGAGATCTATTTTGGATGTATGTTTCACAGTTAAGTGCTTGATACCATAGTCTCTGTGGTAGTGACTTTGCATGCAACATGCAAGATTCCATCTCCTTTAGAGATCTATTTTTCCGCTCAACAACTTTGTTTTGCTACGGAGTGTAGGGAACTCTCTGCTGCAACTGAATCCCTTTCTCATTGTAAACATTATGGATCTCATGATTTACATACTCTCCTCCATTATTAGTTCATAGAACTTTGAACTTCTTTCCGGACTGTGTCTCAACCAAGGATTTGAAACTTTGAGGTGTTGAAAGACCTCGAATTTTTTCCCGAGAAAGTAGATCCATGTAAAACGTGAGAAATCATCAAAAAAAATGAGAAAAAAACTCTCTTTGTTGATCTATGGATGCATAAAAGGACCCATGAGATCACTATGGATCAGATCTAAAGGTGTGAAAGTTCACTGAGACTTTCCTTTGTCGAATTTCTCTTGAGGGTGTTTTCCGAGAACACATCCCTCACATACTCCCTTGGAGAAATGGATGTCTGGTAGACCATCAAATAATTTGTTCTTGCTAAGCTGTTGCATGTATCTGAAATTCAAATATCCAAACATTTTGTGCCATATCCTACTACTTTCATCAACATGAGTAAGTAGTAAAGCAGAGTCAGGTTCAATGAATTCAGAAAAAATATACAATCTAGATTGATGATTTACCTCACCGCTAGCAACCCTGGAGTTGATTTTCATGTCATAGATGTCCATGGAATTTGGTGTGAAGATGAATTTCTTTATGGTTCCAGAATTCGTCATCTGATACACGGAGAGAAGGTTGACAAAAAGTTTGGGAACATGCAACACATTCTCGAAGCTTATGTTGGTGATTTCAATCCTTCCTTTATCGGTGACTTTGACAAAAGAGTTGTCCCCCATTAGAATAGGATGACCTTTGCATGCATCCAAAGAAGACTATACTACTTTTGATGCAACCATATGATGTGATTCTCTTGAATCTACGATCCAAGCATCGGGAGAGGAGTTGATGGCAATCAATGCATGGCTAGAATTGTCTTTCTTGGAATTCAGATCTTCTGGCTTCTTATTCTTGGCACCCTCGGGGATGCGATCTCCAAGGTTGTGTTGCTGAAGTATTTGAGACATCATATTTTTTTTTTTACATGCATGCAGATTCCAAATGGAATCCTTTGTGACAGTACATGCATTTCTCCCCTTTTCTTCCCTTTTCCCCTTTGGATCCAGAGGCATCGGTGAAGGGTTTTGTGTACCCTTCCTTCTTTGAATGTGCATGAGATTTTCATTTATATTTATATTTAGATTTATGATATTTGTGGCTGCCATCTTGCACTGTGAGTGCATGCACCTTTGGGCCTTTGATTGTGTCCATGTTGATGAGCTTGGTCTGCTCTTGTGTTAGGGATTCGATAAAGTCCTCAAGAGAATGCATCTTCCAGGTGGATCTAGAGGCAAATCTGATAGTATGGAATGTAGATATGAATACAGAGAATTCAGGACCAATATTGGAGAGAATGGTAAGAACCATTTGTTTCTTCTCCTTCGATTTGTCAACCCCGCAGGCTTTGAGTTGCGATAGTAAATCCTTGAATTTTGTAAAGAAATCTTGGATATTCTCGAATCTTTTTGGATCCAATGTAAGTAGTTCCACCTCCAGCATGTGTCCCCTCATATCATCCTATTTGCTAAATATCCCTTCCAATATGGTCCACACTTCATTGGGAGTCTTATAGGAATATATACGAAAAAGGAGATCGGGAGAAATAAGACTGTAAATTGCTCTGAGTGCCTCATCCATGTGATTTAAGTACTTGGATTTTTCTATGGCTGATGTCGGCTTTGTATCTGTATTCATGGTTAAATTGTACAACCCTCTAGATCGAATATGTATGGCTATTTTATTCTTCCATGCAAAATAGTTGTAAGGTGTAAGAATGAATTCTTTTTGGAATTCCATATTTCCGTTGTCTTCAATCTTTTGCACCTGCAAAAATTTTTAGTGTAGCTTTTGATTAGCACTCCATTAGCTCTGATACCATGTAAATGTGTTGTAAATGCACATAATATATCTAGATAAATAATAATACACACATTTGCAGAGAGAATTGGAGAAATAAGAAGAAGGAGAGAAAGAATGGAAGAATTCTCATTAACCGTTTTGAATAATGAATAATTTACACATGACATACTCTTTATAACTCAATGAGTTAGACTTGAGGATAACCAATGCACCATAGTGGTGGTCTAGAGTGATCTGGACACACACCAACACTTACAGGAGTGAACTGCCACCTATTTTAGTCTCTCAAGAAGTTACGGGAGTGAACTGCCACCTAGTTGAGTTAACTAGTCAACTAGTCTTCGGTTAACTGACTAAACAGAGAGTAGTGAGGAGTTAACTTAGGGTATCAAGGCTAATGCGCCACTTTGGTGATGATACNATATTCTCCCCTAAATTATAGGAGACTGGATAATGACTAATTATGACTAATAAACAAGGAAAAACCTTAGGAAAAAGAAATCATAGGTGTGTGTGAAGTAAATCCAACACTAAAAACTAAAAATAATTGATAGAATTGGATTACGATGCTAGTAGGTATGAAAATGTGCATTATATCATTCCTCATCAATGAGGCAATTTGAACTATAGAAATTATTAAAGATAAGAAGCTAGTGATAGAAAGTTGTGTTCAAGGACTCGCTGGAAATTTTTGTTTGTTTTCTATTCACTTCAATATATATTTCTATGATTTGAGGTCATACAAAAAAGTATAGTGTTATTAAAAGTCTATGGTTTCTTCTCGTGCTTGTTTTAATTCAATTATGATTATCCAATGAATTTTCTTTGGGTTGGATTTTGATTTAGATATAGTTTTAGTGGTTTTATTATGTGTGTGAGATCTGAGGTGCCATATTTTATCTATCGATTATATGTATGTAAAGTATGAGGTTGTTGTAGCCTCAGAGAGTTCACATGATCATTGATAGTCTGGGGAAACTTTGAACTGATCAACCATCCACTAATATACAATAATTGTTTAAAGGTATGATCAACTAAAAAATAGGTTAAAGTAGATTATAAGTTAGTAGAAAAATGTTTCTCCATGCCTAGTAACATTTTGAAAATGAAAAGGCAAAATTCTTGATTTGAGGGGCTTGTTGGCTACACATGCTAGTAATATTATTCATGAAGGATAAATCACTAACTTGGGAAGATGAAAACCCTCTAAGTTTAGTGATTTAGCATTGGCATATGAGGCGGGATATATTTCCTATTCCAATCCAACATAAAAAATATTCCCTTTACTATTTCAGATGAAAATCTAGAGAAAATCCACCCAAGTCTCAATCACTGGTTTGGAAGGAGAGAAGGATTCCATACCCAATTATTGGTCCTCCTTTCATGCCAAACTTAGTAATTTACCAAATAAACAAAAATTACTCACTTCAATTTCTAGTTTATCTAGAGAGTGATTACGCTTTCTTTCACTTGAAACACAATAAATTATCTAATAAAGGTCAATCACTCACCTAAAAGAGTAGGTTGCATCTTAGAGACAACCATTAGACTCTTATCCTTTAATCCATTTATTTATCATTTTCCTCAAATTATATATCTATTTTGGAATGTTACTCGTCATTTATATTTGTATCCAAATAATCCATCTCCTTAAGGCTCAAGATTTCCCTTTTCTTCCCCATTCTCTCTTGCATCCATTCATGCAACTCCATCTTGGCTTTATTGTTATTATTTACTATTTCTCCATTAATATTCTAGATTTAAATTTGTTTGGAGCTATTTCATATAGCATACCCAACTTTTCTTTATTCTAGAGTGATGCACATTGATTGAGCCCAACCTCATTGACATTGTTTCCCTTTAAGAAATTAATTTGCATTCTCCATTGATGCGTTTATCTTCCTATTGCTACAAATTTGAGTATCCATTTGAGTATCCATGGTTTCTTGGTAGTTTGTAGTTTCATACATGCTTGTTTTCATATTTAGATTGAGCATTCACCCTCTCATAGCAAGGTCATTGAGTTTCAATCTATTTGAAGTATTCCTTTATCTCAAAAAAATAGTTTGCTAGCATTGTAAACACTAAATGGGTTCCAAAGAGAAATTATTTTCCCCCAAGAAGATTCACTATGTTTTTGGAGTTTTAGACATTGTTCGGAAGAAGGAACAACTTTTTTTTTTTTTTTATAAACCAGCTTTCATGAGATTCCTTTAGTTTTCTTGGCTTGAATCCTTGTTTTTTTACTTTCATGCACTCTGCCTTTTTATGTTTTCTCTAATATTACCCCCCACCCCCACCCACATATGGGTGGGGGTGGGGGGTAATATTAGAGAAAACATACGAGGGTGGGAGTGGGGGGTAATATTATAGAAAAAATAATAGGGTAGGGGGTAATATTAGATAAAACATAATATGTTTTCTCTAATATTACCCCCCACCCCTACCCATATGCACCCACCCTCATATGTGTGCGGGTGGGGGGTAATATTAGAGAAAACATATGAGGGTGTGTGTTGGAGTGGGATGTAATATTATATAAAACATACGAGGGTGGGGGTGGGAGGTAATATTAGAGGGTGGTGGCGGGGGGTAATATTAGAGAAAACATATCAACAAGGATAAAGAAATTTAATATTATTTTTAACTTCATTAGTGTTTGTTTGTTCTTTCTAAAATGAAAAGGGACTAGCAGATGATTGGATATGTATAAATATTTGGGAGCATGCTTAAACAATTTGTTATCAAGATGACTTACGAACCAATATCTCTTTGTTTAATCAAAGAAGTTGGTTTTGTAATTTCTTCCTTAAATAATTTGTCACTAGGGTGTTATTATAGATGAAGAGCTCTTTCTTGCATTGAATGAGATGGATTTTGTTAGCTAGCATAATATTGTTTGCTTCCTTTCCCTTTGTTATAGTTCATAGTTTTTTTACTTACCGACAGAAGGAATGGTTAAGGATCAATCTTTATGTACTAATGAATTTTGAATTTTATAGTATCAAGATAATGAAAAGGAAGTCAAAATCACTTGTTTAATATTTTGGGTTAGATAACCAATTTGTTTTACATTTAGAGAATAGTTTATTCATTTGCTTCGATAACCTTTGGTTAGATTAGTCTCATTCTTTGTAAATATTGAGGGTATTTTGAACACTTATAAAGTTTTTCTCGCCAATAAAAATAATGCTTTTGAGAACACATATTATGGTTTTAAAACGTGTATTGTGTAAAGAAGTGAAGGAGAAAACAAAAATCAGCTTGTTGGATTTTTGAAGAGCTTGCTTTAATGTTTTATTTTCTAGATTATCCTTATGATTCCTATCATAAGTACCATATTGAATGCTAGAAATTTTATTTGATAATATGTTTTTGGGATGTTGTCATACTCCTTGAGTGATATGTTATTCCTGTCAACCAAACACTTGCCTCTTGAGTTTTTTCTTTGCTATCCCCACTTTTTAGGGATAACTAGGAGATCATGTCTCAAGGCCCACAGGTCCTAGACATGGAGTACCAAGAGTAGGATTAACCTGAGCATGGACCTGGAGGGCCCACCTTTTCTTCTTCCAGCATCCTTATATTGTCCGCAGCAGTAGCATCCATCACCATCGGCTTGGTCCTGTATTAGAAAGAGTTCTTTCTCCATGAGGTAATGGTATGTGTCAGCTTTGATCATTAAAACATTTAAATATATGCATTTGATTCCTTTTATTTCTAATAACTGCTTGGATCTTACATTTTCCCACTTGACCATGTTTGGGGGGATTGACAGGGTGTCCTAGCAAGCCTTTGTCCATAGGTTTTTGTTTTCCACTTGGGGGGACTTCTGAAAGGCCATCATCTCCTCCCATCATAGCACCACTATTTCATCTTATTTCTCGCTCAATTGTTTCATTCCCCTTGTCCAGGCATTGGGTTGACCTATTTTTAGGATTGCACCTTATCTCGTGGGAAGAAGGGGCTAAAGGCCTAAAAGGTAAAAGTAAGTTGGTAAAATATAAAAGCCTAAGAATAAAACCTCAAGATGATTCGCCCAGGGATCTCTGAGAAAACAATAAAAGGCTTCTCAGCAAGAAACAAGAGGGACCTGGAAAAATAATAAAACAAGACCTAGCCAAAGGATAGGAGGTCTCATCATGAGCCAACCTATTAGGTCCATGGGTACCTAGCAGTATGACATTGCCACCAACTGGTTACCATGCCAGGGCAGTGACTCTTGGTTGCATGGCTAAGGGAAAGGGGGTCTCATCATGAGCCAACCTTTCATTTCTGTGAAAGTACTTGTGGGTAACGCTGCCACCACTGGTCACCACACCAGGGAAGTGTCCGTTGGTTAGCTCTTAAACAGAAAGAAAAATAAAAGAAATAAAAGAATAAAAGAATAAAGGAAAGAATGGGCTTGGAAAGAGTGCATCTATGATAGGTACAACTCACCTTCTACAAAGGCACCCACAGATAACACATTGAAACCTTGGCCCTCACTACACCATCATGCTTGGACTTCCCTTAACCACATCACCCACTCACATGGTTTTGATGAGGTTTTCTTCTAGGAACTCACCTTTTCTGATGGACACTAGCCCAATAGAACGTTTTGTCTTTTCCTCTAGATTTGTATAGCAGGCTTGTGTAATGTCTTTGAGCTATTGACATATGTATTAGGTATTTTATGCATATGTTTAATAATATTAATGATGAGAGGTTATTGACATTTCTATGATCCCTGTGACTGATAAGCCCATGGAGGGCATAGCTTTTGATGTGCAGTACCATGCCCGATAGACAGTTGCCATTTGGACCGATACACATGGGGAGATGATCAATTAGGACCTCCATGGGGCTGAAGAGCCCACCAGACGGATGTTGAGACCCCATCAGGGGCTAGAGATAGGGAAGAGGATGATCAGATACTTTGCACCAGAGAAGGAGAGAACGTTCCACCAGTGGCACCCCGACACTTCTTGGCCTACGGGGACTGACCCACTTTCAAAGGGACGTTGGCTCTAGATGGTCCAGGATTTCAACAGGAAACTTATGACATCATCATGAGCATGTTAGAAGATGGATAGGGTGGTTGGCATGTGTGTCATCTTGGAGGAACCCAATGAGGGATAACATCTTTCTTTAGGAGGCTACATTTTCCCTGATAGGGGCTAACGTCACCCTAGGAAGGGGTGATGTCCTACCTTTTTCCTTGATTAGGGTTTTAGTCTAGAATTTAGTGTAAAAACAGTATAATTTTGATATTATGGCCTTGTCGGCCTTTTTATGACCTAAAAAGTAAATTATGTCATTGATACAGTATATATTGATGATTTTGATCCACATTTTATCATCATCACTCATTCACTCCATAAGGAGGTCTAAAATTTGTGCCCTATCTTGGGTATTCGGTTGATTTAAGTGAGGCACACTTGTTGAAGGAAGAATTTTTGGCATTCTATGGTGTTTCTCTTGAAGGAAGGTGTTACAACTAGGGTTTGCATGGTTATTTCTTGATGAATTGTAAGTGTTTTTCCTACAAAACTTCTTAAATGAATGGTTGTAGTCTTATTTTCTTGCATATATTTATAATTTGTTGTATCAAAACCCTAGGTGACAAGCACACAAGTATGTCCTTGTCTCATGTCCCCTAATAGAGAATCTTTTAACCATTGAGGAAGAAGAAGAGAGCCTAGCCATAACTACACTCCTTTTTCTTCCTCTCCTTTGCTATCCGTACCATTTTGAATTCAAGAGGAAGAAGACGTCCTAGGCCTAGGTTATCTACACTTAGGGCCATTTTTATTTTAGGTTTTTATGAAAGAGCCTTGCTGCAATAACACTCTCCCTCATTAAGCCTTCTTATCTTGATTTTGTGCTTCATCTGAGCTAGCCATTTTACCAAATTGACCTAAGGAAGGAGGAGAGAACATGAGGCCTTGCTATAAAAAAAACAGAGTGAGCCTCTCTCCCCTAGGGTTTTGATTCTGAGGCCCTGCCATAGTAGCACTTTAGAAATCTTTCCTCTAGTCCTTAGCCTTCCTCCTTCAGCCCTTGCATCCTTCATTTTTGGCTCCATTTTACCCTAAGGCACTGATCTAAAGTCCTCCAATGTTGAAGTGAATTTGATCAAACCACTCTCCAAATTCTTTGAAATTCAAACCCTAACTTGCTAACCCTAAGTTGTTGACGTCATCATTGGATATTTCATCTTTAATGCATCAATGTTTTACTTTATGAGCAATTGAATGGTCGTTTAAAGCATTTATTAAATGAAGTGTTGATTGGTTACATTGAATGCCACATCATTCCAATATTTATTGGTGAAGTGTCATATTCTTTTCATTTGTTATTGATAAACATTGACTTCGTCAACATTTATTGTTAATTGCTTATACATATCATATAGTCTTATGAAGTACTAAACCATTGAAATTTAGCTTGCGTATATCTGTTTTTTGTTGTCTTGTTCCAGGCAAGTGTTCTTCATTGGGGATTTACTTTATTATTGGTTGTTTAGCTAGGACTTTCTGTTTGGGTGGTGACTTGTGAAGGGGGGAAAACCTTATCTTGGTATTATTAGCCTTTTGCCTCTTCAAAACCATAGGTTACCAGGGACATATCCCCTAGGCCTAACCTCCCTAAAGAGAAAGAACCTCCCCATCATGGTGACATTGGGTGGGATAGGTTTCTTTCACACCAGTTTGGCCTTCAATCTTATAGATTTTTTCCCAGCTACAAACTGTGCGATAACATTTTGGCATCATTTTCAGGGAACACTGAGTCAAACCTTCCTCAGACGACAACTTTTCGGTAAGCCTTGCCTCAAAGACTATTTTCTTACAAGCTTACCTAGCGACTCCACCAGGGTGTTTTCCCTTTTCTTTGGTAGTTTCAAGTAAACTATTTGGCGACTCCACAAACCAAAAAGAGGTTCAATAATCCTCCTTTGTCTTTCAGAAGGAAGCCTCCCAAGAACTCTCTTGTTGTCAAATCACTCTTCGAAAAAAACTTTCCTTTAAGAACCGTGTCTAGCTCTCAGACCGCTACAACAAACCCAATCGACAATAAAAGACAATGGTCATATAATCTTTTCAAACCATTAGACATGTCAACCATACCAAGCTACCCTAGGCAAATGCCACCTAAGTATGAGAAGTGGTTTCCTAAATTCACCGGTACTGATGCAATTAGTGCCAAACAACACATGAACAGGTTTTGGGCATTTTTTCAGCTTCATCCCATTAGTGATGATGCTGAAGACTTAGTCATGAAGTTGTTCTCTGCTACTCTTTATGATGCCTCAAGGCGTTGGTACCTAAGCCTTCCTGATGGAAGCATTAAAACCATGGACAAACTTGAAGAGGATTTTCTCAAAAGATGGAGTATCAAAGAAGACCCTAACATGCTCCTCACTCGACTGGATAACCTTGCAGAATACAAAAATGAGTCTATTCGAGAGTTCCATACTCTATTTGAAACCTTACTACAAACGATCCCTTCAAGCCATCATTCAAAGGATGACTACCTCATCCATATTTACACCAAGTCTTTCAATGGTCAGTTAGGGTATCTCTTCAGGGACAAAAACCCCCAATCCATTCAAGAAGCCCAAGATCTCGCTACTACCATTGAAGGAAACCTCCTTTCGTCCAAAATTGAGCCTTTTGCAAATACAAGGGGAAAAATGGACACCAAGCCAAAGTTAGTCCACAGTGCCAAACCTACCTCGGATCTTTGTGCTAGTATAGCAAAGTTACAAGCCTCCATGGATGGTATCATGAAAAATCAAGAGCAAATGATGAGTATGATTTTCACCTTGGAGAGATCCCAGACCTAAGCACCTAGAATCCCGTATAAAGGGAAATTTCAAAAGGGGAATCAATTTTACAAAACTAAGAATGAGCAAGAATTTCCCAACACCTTAGCCCTTGCAAACGTTGTTGATGAAAACACTTGGCACCTAGAATGCAGTGAAGCACATTGGGAGCATGAGTGTCCTTACAATAATAATGGCCATCAACAAGTGAACAATATGGACCACTTCATGGGAGTCCCTCAAATAAAAATCATCGATGCAGAACATCAGAAAGTTGTGAAAGAAGTAGCTAGGTCAACAAGGATGGCGGTAATAAAAAACCTAGACTAAGAATCATGAGAGAAGCTAAAGAAACAAGAATTTTATGTGTATAGAAGAAAGAAGTTTAACCAACCTATTGCTGACTAGGGAAATCCCCCACCTTTGGAGATACTTCTTCCTAAGACATCCAAGGCTGTGAAGGTTGACCTAAACTTTGAATTCGAAGGGGCATTATCAAAAATGCATGTAGACGTTCCCCTCAGAGAAGCCATTAAGATTCTGTCTATCAAGCAATGCTTTAGCACTTTCTTTCTGGGATTAGATGAACCCATGGACCCCCCTATTATGTTGCAAGCTGATCATTTTAGGGTCCAATATGGTGAGAATTATCCCTTCTTCATGAATTTAATGATGAACAACAAGAGCCTCAACAATTGAATGTTAGATATAGGGGCAGGTGCCAACATGATTTCACTTAAATTCATGCAACAAGTGGGTTTGAAGGTCACATGGCCTTACAGGAATGTATGTGGTTTCAAATTTAAAGCCATACCCACACATGGGGTAGTCGAGAATGTGGAAGTTTACCTTAAGGAGTACCCAGAGAAAGTGGTCCACATTGACATTATGGTAGTTGACGTCCCAGATTTGTGGGGAATGTTGTTGTCTAGGAAATTTGCTGCAATTTTGGGTGGCACCCTCGAGATGGACCTCACGTTTTTGGAATTGCCTTTAAAGAATGGAACAATAGGCCATCTCCTGAATGTGCCAATAACCAGAGACCATGTGCAATATATTACAAACCCCGTCAACAATGACAAGGCACAAGACGAGATGATACAAACCCTTCAAAAGTATTCTCTAGAAGATATGCCCTTTTCAACGGAAGAGGACTTTGATCAGGTCAAATGGCCCAAGAAAGAAGAATACCAGCAACTCCTAGAAGAATTCAAGAGAAAAGAGAATGGGATGGTGAAGATATTAAAGAAAGTTGAATATGATGTACAAATCCACCCATCCCAACAAGAAGTGTTTACAGCAGAAACCCACCCTCCTCCCTCAACACAATATACCAAGGTTGTCTAGGGGACGACCAAATACAAAGTTAGAAAGTACAAGGAGGTAGACATGGTATGGATGTGGGATACCCAGAAAGGAGAGCCAACTAATGTTAAAGGAAGCGCTCAGTCATGGCTCAAACCCTT
>JASDQU010108540.1:82753-95921 GCA_032191745.1 Picea mariana
TCCTCCATCTTCTTAACAAACTTAGTCGGAGGAGGAAGCTTGGATTTAGCTCTTGCCGAACGAACGAACTCTTTAAAGGCGTCCAATGGATCTTCCTCAGTCTCGGCAGTCGGATTTGATGCCATCTTGGCTGGACGGCGACCCCTGGGCTACCACTGAAAGCGTGCGCGCAGGAGGGCCGCGCTGGGAACGCAGAATCGAGCCCTGTATGGCGAGAGGGCGTTGGGAACTTGGAGCGGTAGCTTCTATCGGCTCTCAGCGTACCTTCAAGCTCAGTTTTAGAGCGATGGCGGCTAGGGTTTGGGCCCTAGCCGCTTCGGCGTTTCTTCTCGCTCCATCAATCAGTGCCAAAATTTTACCCTCATTGTTTTGGTTGTAAATTTCTCATACGAGCTTTGTTTTGCAAACCATTTAGCTTTTAACCAGAATATATTAACTTCAACACAATTAACATTATATCATCAATGTATCATCAATATATGATGAGCATATAAACATAAGCATCTTATCACATCAAATGCACAATACACTACAATTTACATGGAAACAAAAATGGGAGAAAACCATGGAATGATTTCTTATATATCAAAAGAATGCATTCATTGGAAGCACCAACTTCCCAATTCTACAACTACAACCCCCTATTTATAGGATCCAACCTAAAGGAAGCTACAACTCCCTGAATTCTCTGGCTCCAACCAGAAGGAGGATACAACCCCCTGATTCTGAGGCTCCAACTCCATAAGTTCTTTGACACCAACCAGAAGGAGTCTACATCCCCCTTTCCTTGTCATGTCTTGTCACCATGAAATATAAATGTATACCAACTTTCACTACCATAATCACCTCCACTGTCACTGTCACTACCACTATCACATCAACCTGTAACCTGTCAACATGTCACTATATCCAACTTGTAACTATCATTGCCACTGTCACATAAACCTTTCACAATTAACATATCCAACCTGTCACTCTCACTGATACTCAATCTGTCACTATCACTAACATACCATCATCAACCTATCACCATTGTTGATACTCATCATCAACAAAACTAGATCCTCTCACATGGATACCATCACCAAACCATGTACATCAATCTGTATCAACCATGCACATGTACGAAATCGTGCATTAACCATTCACCAAAACCTATACCAAATAGTGCATCAACAATGCACCAACACATGTATCAAACCATGCATCAACCATGCACCAAAACCTATACCAAACTATCCATCACCAATGTACATTAACCATGTACATCAACACCTGTACCATACCATGTACCAACAATGTATCTCAACCATATACCATATCACTTAATCATCCCATACACCATATACCATAGGATATACTAAGAAATTACTATCAATGGTGTACCTCAACCAAGTACCAACAACACCAAGAGATATATCTCATACATGTGCTGCCATATACTGAGTGTATTCCTCAACAATGTATCAATATCAATGGAAACCATACACCATGTTCCAATGCTTCAAGAGTATACTAAGAATAAGCTGCAAGCATATAACGTCATCACCATGTAACCAAACTAGGTACCAAGATACCAATACATCCAATATGTACTACTAATCAATGTACCATACCAATATCACCAATATGTACCATGCATCAACAAGACATGTCTCTCAAGAATGTACCATACCATCACCAAGCATAAGAGACAATCACATAAATATACACGTAACCTATAGCTGATTTGTTGTATTGTAATACTGACATGTATCACTTCCACAACCTTCAGCATCCTGGTACCAACATCTATACCAAATTTTCCTTAGCCTCATGGGACTAAGACTCCCTCTCACAAAAGGCCTCGTGTGAAGTGCCCTAGGCAATCCGCGGGGGTGCCTCATAGGACACACTCAAGTTGAACCACAAGGGCCTTCTCAATTAAGGTTACAGAGAAACCCTACCACTTTGTAGCTCCAAAAGTTTTGCTCTTTCTTCGCACTTTCTCTGCTGCCTTAGACTCACCTTCAAATTCGCCAATAGACCAAGATATTACACCATAACATGCTCAGAAGATATATATTAAATGTATGTGTATGTATCAAATGAATGTCTCATGATGTGTACTTATACTTTTTCAACTAACACCTTTTCCTTACTTTAGGGATGACCTATATTTTCTTGTTATAAAAAGTTTACCTTTTAATTAATTCACTTGTAACTAACTAGGGGCTTCTTGACCATTCTTTGGGGCTTATAAATTCGCAAGGCCATAACTCCTCAACTGTGAGGAACCACATGGCATACCACCTATCAATGAAAACGAAATGACAAGGAATATCCATTTATGAGTGCATTACCTACATTTACATTGTCCTTCATGTCCATATTCCTCAACCAAATTTGGGTCCCATAACCATACCTCCAGGGATTTATGTAGACTTCATCAAATGAACTTTCATGTAGAATTCATCAAATGAACCCATCACCTCTTCTAACATCAACCACTCTTGTTGACATCAATGACAACTAATTCACCATCAATCTCAACCATAACTCTATGGATTCCAGACTTCTTTGTTAAAAACCAAATATCAAGATAGCATAGAAAAAAATTAGAATAAGTACTCAACGCCTTGAAAAAGAGAGAATTTTAGATAATAAGCCTTTTCGAGGGGGAAACCTTCTTATATGCCACATAAATTTTGAAATACAAGATGATTCCAAATGAAAATGTCTCCTTGGTATATATAGGAGACTAGGAGGTATAATTACAGCTAATGGACCCAAGCTGACATAAATAAAATAACATTACTAATGTAATTTGCCTCAATTAAGGGGTAATGTGCCAATATTTAGGGCTTAACATGCCCCTCCCCTTGAGACAAGTTTTTTCTACAACGATTAAGTGATTATGGATGCTTCTATATAAAATACTCATCTTCCAAAGTGGAATCTTCAGCAGGTAGTTTCCTCCACTTAACGAGATACTCTGAAATGGATCTATTCCTCAGCTGGCGAATTCTTGTGTCAGTGATAGCTTTAGGCTCCAATATGATTTTTCATTCCTCTTCAAGTTCTGTAAATATAGTTTGAACCAGGATCTTGTCACCTATAACCTTCTTTAAGCATGAAACATGGAAAACTGGGTGTACTCGTGAAGATTCAAGCAACTCCAATTTGTATGCCATAATACCAATATTTTGCAACATCTTATAAGGGCCATAGTACTTTGGTGATAATTTATTATCCTTCTTGGATTTCTTGAGGGAAATTTGTTTGTATGGTTGTAGTATTAAAAATACCCAATCCCTTACTTCAAAACTTCTTTCATTACAATGTTGATCTACTTGTTGTTTCATGCGATTTTGTTCCATGGTCAGGTTGTCCTTTAAGATTTGGAGAACTTGTTGTTGATGCTCGATGTGATCTCCCATTGCTTGAACCTTGTATTTTTGTTTTAGAGAAGAAGTGATGGAAGGAGGGTGTTATCCATAGATTTCCATAAATGGTTTCATTTTTGTTGTAGTATGAAAGGAAGTGTTATACCACCATTCTATTGGTTGTGGAGCCTAATTATCTTCCTAATTTAGAGGTCTTTTACTTTCAGTCGTGTTTATACCCCATGAAGTATTTACACCCCAGAATTATGTACACTCTTCCACGCGGGGGAGTGCAGAGGGGGTACCCCCTCTATGGGGTCCGAGGGGGCTATCCCCCCGGCTGGGGGGTCTAAGGGCAAGCAGGGGTTCGGGGGCGAAGCCACCGAAGCAAAAATTTCCTTGTAAAAGTATATTGTAATTTCATTGTAAATCTAGACCGTTCATTATAAGGTCGCAGATCTAACGATAGAGATTATGTTAGGGTTTTTTTCCCTAGAAGGAAACCCTCTTTTATGAGGGAAATGTATTGCGGCTATGTATGTTGGCGAGTATTGTATTCTGGGAGAGGAGACTGTGAGAGAAAGAAGAGGAAGTTACAATGGGTTTTGCTGTAGGTTGTATCCCTTCATTTTGTTGGATAATAATAAAGAAAGGACCTGGCAATTTCTATGGTGGACGTAGCCCACACTGGGTGAACCACGTAAATCTGTGTCTCTCTTGTATTGTGTATCTTCTGTGCTTTGTTTCCACATTTGTTTTATTTTATTGCTCCGCGGTCGTGTTTTTCTAACAACTGGTATCAGAGTGTAAGGTAGCCTTTGAACCATTTGAACCATTGTGTTTGTTTATTAGAGAAAATCAACGAAGGTATCCTTCCAAACATTTGTTCACTATCTCGTTTTGTCCATCAAATTGAGGATGATAGGATGAGCCATGAGCCGATTGAGTACCCAAACAAGAAAATAATTTTTTCCAAAAATGTCCAGTGAAAATGGGATCTCTGTCACTTACAATAATCTTTGGTATTCCATGTAGCTTTTGAACTGTCTCCATGAATGCGGTGGAAACTGTATTGGATTTGAATGGATGAGAGAGTGCAAAAAAGTGCGCGTACTTTGTTAGTCTATCAATAATCACCATGATGACACTCTTTCCTTCAGACTTCAGTAACCTTGTGATGAAATCCATGGAAACCTCCTCCAAGCACTGAATTGGGATGGCTAATGGTTGTAAAAGACCTGGGGTCTTAATTGTTTCCACCTTATTTTGTTGGCAAACAAAAAAAAATTCCACAAACCTTTGAACATCAGTTTTAAGGATATCCCAAAAAAATTCCTTCTTGACCCTATGGTAGGTTTTCAAAAATACCGAGTGCCTTCCTACCAGAGAGGTGTGCAATGAAAGTAGTACCTTTTGTTTTAGTTGGGAGTTATTACATAAATATAAGCAAACTATGTACCATAGTGAATCATTTTTCTATGTAAATTTATTTGATGCATTGGAATCCTACTGCAACCTTTGAATGAGAGTCCACACGTTTTCGTCATTCTTCCATTCATCCCTTGCTTCTATTATCCAATCGGGTTGGATGATAGAGATAACACAAAGAAAGGCCTCAACATATTCATTCTTTCTTGACAATGCATCTGCCACAACATTTTTCTTCCCTTTTTTATAGACAATTTCAAAATCATAACCCAATATCTTGGTAACGCATTTTTTTTGTTCTTATAAAGATAGTCTTTGTTTCAAGAAGTATTTAAGACTGTCATGATCTTTTTTGACCTAGAAGTTCCTACCTATTAGATAAGGGTGCCATTTCTTCAATGCATGTAGTATTGCCATCATTTCATTCTCATAAATGGGTTTCTGTAAGTCCTCTCCCTTGAGTGGCCAACTTTCAAAATCCAGGGGCCTTCCTTCTTGCATTAGGATAGCACCAATTCCATTTCCCGAGGCATCACATTCCACAATAAAGGTTTTTGTGAAGTCTGGTGTGGTCAAGACATGAAATTTTCACATCACCTCTTTAAGTTTTTCAAAAGCTTGAGTTTCCTATGGAGTCCATGAAAATGCATCCTTCTTAGTTAGTGCCATTAAAGGTGTTTCTTTCTTCCACAGTTCTGAACAAACTTGCGGTAGTGACCTATAAAACCCAAAAATCCTCTAATATTCTTCAATTTTTGGGGAATCGGTCAGCCCATCATGGCCTTAATCTTGTTAGGGTCTACCTTGACACCTTCATGAGATACAATATGACCCAAATACTCTAACTCCTTCACCCAAAATAAACATTTGGATGGTTTGGCATATAGTTGTTTCTCCTTCAGTNGATCCTCCCAAGACTTTCTATAGATTAGTATATCATCAAAAAATACTAACACAAATTTTTGAAGGAAGGGCTTGAAAGTGGAATTCATCAACCCTTGGAATGTGGAAGGTGCATTTGTAAGGCCAAAAGGCATGACCAAAAATTCATAATGTTGTTTTTGGGATATCTTCTTCCTTCATTCTAATCTGATGATACCCTGAACAAATATCCAACTTTGTGAAATAGATTGTTCCATGTAGTTCTTCTAACAAGTCATCAATGATGGGAATGGGAAACTTATCTTTAATAGTGATCTTGTTGATCTCTCTATAATCTGGACACATACGCCATGAGCCATATTTCTTGAGTACCATTACCACCGGTGCAAAGTAAGAACTTTAGCTAGGTCTAATAATGCCATCCTGTAACATTTCTTCAACCATATGCTCAATTTCACTCTTCTGAGCATAAGGGTACCTGTAAGGCCTAATGTTAGGAGGAAGACTCCTAGGAATAACATGATCATGATTTCGAGTGGGTGGAAGACCTTTGGGAATATCTTCAAATACTTTGTAATTCTTATCAATGATCCCTTGGAGACCTAGGGGAATATATGGGCTAGATGTTTGAACATATAGTGAAAATAGTTGTGAAATTACACCCTAATGCCCCTTTTTCAATAATTTTGTCATTCCATTAGAGCTTATCACCTTACCGGGTTTCCCTATGATACCTCTTAACTCAATTTCTTTTCCTTCCAATGAAAAGTTCTTGAAAATTAAAATCCTTTGTTCCTAATGATTATAACCATTGGATTCCTAGTATGACATCGGCACCACCCATGGGTATAGCAATCATTGGACTACTCATTACATATTCCCCCATAGTAAGATTGATATTATTCCATTTTCCTGAGAAATTGATAGTTCCTCCATTTGCAATCATTACTTGAAACTATGGCGCTAGATATACAAAGAAAATGAGAGCTTTGACTAATTTATAGTGAATGAAATTATGAGTACTACCAGAATCAATTAGAACTATTACCTTTTTCTTTTTGATATATCCTTCGATATTGAGGGTTTGAGGAGTGCTAATTACATCCAATGCATTACACGATATCGTGGGAGTCAACTCTTCAGAAGAAATCGCTTCTACATTTTCATCTTGAGATGGTTCTTGTTCTTGTTCTTGTTCTTCTTCCTCTTCACAATCTATGCAGAATAATTAATTCTCACCACACTTATGTCTCTTATTGTACTTGCTGTCATAATTAAAGAATAAACCTTTTTCTTTTCTTTCCCCCATCTGTTGAGGTGTCAACCTTGTAGGTTGAGTTGCTTAGAAGAAGGAACAATATTCTCTTGATATATGTTAGGAGTGGTCCTTCTAGTAGCCATAGCCATATTTTTACTTTCAACATTTCTTTCCACCCTAAATGCATTCCCCAATGATTTGGGTTCCCAAAGGAGAACGTCATGTTGAATGTTATCCATTAAAGTTCCTATGAATACATGAATCAAGTACTCATCTGGAATATCTATTACCTTTATATTCAATATTTGAAAGTTCTCAATGTTCTTTGTAACTAAACCCTTTTTCTTGAGATCTATCAATTGGCTAAAGAAGGTATTTCTCCTTGTATCCTCATAGTGTGATATCATTTTTCCGTGAAAATTGTTCAAGTGATGAGTGATTTGCGAGAACAAAGCCATCAATACCACACAAATTGAT
Organism: Picea mariana; assembly: GCA_032191745.1. Taxonomy (NCBI): domain Eukaryota; kingdom Viridiplantae; phylum Streptophyta; class Pinopsida; order Pinales; family Pinaceae; genus Picea; species Picea mariana. The sequence goes on from JASDQU010108540.1 coordinate 90,164, forward strand.
TGGGTTCTAAATATAAAGAAGCAATTCATTCCTTTTGTGTATGTCGCACATCATATAGATCAAACAATTTCTCCATATGAAGCATCCATGTGATTGGTCCTTGCCATCAAACTTCCTCATATCAATCTTAGGAAAGTGTTTGGTCTTCAACCCAAAGTTGTAGTTTCTCCATTCTTGATTCCTTGCATCCTCATCATGAATTTCATGGGATACATTTTCACTTTCAATTGTCCTCTCTGTTAGGAAATTTTTCAATCCTTCCATGATCTCCCTTTTCAAACCATCCATCATCCCTTGTAGTTCGTCTTTTGTTAATGTCTTCTTTTGTAAATAATTTATGTCCCTACGCATTTCTTTGCCTTCATCAAGAGTCCAAGTAGGACTGTTTGGAGGATTATTTTTTGTAGAAGTTCCCTTTTTTGGTGGCATGTTGGACAAGTATCACTTTTAAAACTTGATTTTGAGGTGGTTCTGCTAGATGATCTTTCTTCTACTGTATCTCCGAAATTTCAGCCCTTCTGGGTATGAATTTTTTTTTTTTTTAGTTCTCTGATATTTCTTCTTTGCAATGCCATAGGTCTAATCAAAATTGGATGTGCCAAGTGGAAGTTATGGTAACTTCCCCACAACTTTTTGATTTTTGGCCTTTCCAGGAGATCTCACTTGTATAGAGTTCCCCGCACAAAATGATTGCTATACAATTGTGAAAATTGTAGAAGAAATACTAAATATTGTCCACTATCCAATGAAACTAGTCTCACTCAATTTAGATACTCTAGGAAGAATTTATGATTTTTTTACGCATAACAGCTGCTTGAGACTAGTCACTAGGGCTAGTCAAATACCCTATCTTCCACAGGGTGTATCTACAAATGTAAGATGAACCAGAAGATGAAATATTTATTGTATATAACTTAATAATTTATATGAATATCCTCCATATTTCAGTGTCTGAAACGTTACAAAAAAAAATTCATAGTGAAAATTTCGCAATGACTAAATTCAGGATGATTCCAGAACCCTATCTTAAACAGGCTATATCTCTGAAAGTATAAGGCCTTAGGAGCGGAAATTTGAATCCAACATGCCTTGATTCGTCTACTAAATATCCTCCAAGGGCTTCCTTCTAAAATCTCGTAGAAAAAAAATTATAGCTAAAATTCCAAGGTGTCTTAGATGTAGCAGTGAAACCCCAAGACCTTGAGCTTTGATACCAAATATTAAGAACCAAATATCAATATAGCATAAAAAAACCTCATAATAAGTACTCAACACCTTGAAAAAGAGATAATTTCATATAATAAACCTCTTCAAGGGGGGAACCTCCTTATACACCACATAAATTTGCAAATACAAGATGATTCCAAATGAAAATGTCTCCTTGGTATATATAGGAGACTAGGAGGTACAATTACAACTAATGGACCCAAGCCGACATAAATATAATAACATTATTAATGTAATATGCCCCAATTAAGGGGTAATGTGCCACTATTTAGGTCTTAAAATTCTCCAAGGGTTGACATCAATCTCCAAGGGTTGACATCAATGAAAACCAACTATCCAAAACCAATTGTCCAACAATATCCCCCTTTGGCATTGATGGAAATACAAACATTGATGGCAAAACTGATGGAAACTCCAACACTCATGCTCCCCCTATGACCATTTCTCCTCATAAATATTTCTCTCTCTCTCCCTTTTACATAAATAGAAAAGTGTGTCTCTCCTTGGGGATACTCCCCATGTGTCCATGCTTGTTTTATTTCTCTTCACATGTTTCTCTTCTCTTTTGATAGAAAATAGTGACTCCCCCTAAAATTATACCTTATCTGTGTAATCCTTCTCTGACTTCATACACTTGATTCTTACTCTTGGGATATTTCTCTTTCTCTTCCTTTGATATCATGGGAAAAATCATAAATCTCCTTTGTTATATCTCCCCCCCTATATGCAAGACTTTGTTTTTATCTAATGATTTATGTCCCCTTTATTTCTCTGTAATATGTTGTGTTGATCAATGTAGGGCTTGTATATGTTTCATTTTCTCTCTTCTAGTGTTTCTTGTCCATTTATGCTTCCTCTTGTATCTATTTGTCATATATAAAAATAATTCAAAATTTCTTTACTTCAAATGACCTGTCATGTTCACTATTTAGATATTAATGACCATATTGTTCAACAATGTCCCTTTGATTATATAGCTTCTCTTGAAGGTTTATCTTTCCTTTTTCTGTTGTGCCTTTCATTTCTTGTCTTCTAGTGACCAATTGATTCCACTTGTCCATTGATTCCATTGAATCTAATTGCAAAATATGCTCTATCTATACCTGCCAATGATCTCATAAATATATTTATGTACATATGCCATAAAATTTCCATAACTCTGCTACTCAATTGTCCACAATGCTGACCCATCTATCACTAAAGGATTCTTTGTTGTAACTGATCATCACATATTCTTATTTCTCAAACTGGATCAAATATGTCCATTGATCTGCAATACATCCTTAAACTTGTAATTAATATATCCCTTCCTAGAAAGTGTGTCAATGATATTCCTCTGATATATTCATGGGGACACTGCTTCTCAATCGATCAATCTATCATTATGTACTTCTACTATCTGACTTCTTTGAATCTATCTCCAAAAATACATCAAAATACTCGAAGGATGGTTCTTTGATCTATATTAGCCACTTCTCTGACTCCTCCTATTAAATATTCATATTTACTAGGAGTCTCCAAGATGAATGGCTCAGAAAAATGGAGGAATACACCCTAATGCAGAGCAATCTTCATCTTCATTTGTAGATTCATCATCTTTATGAACTCTGACTTCTTCCTTTTTTCCTATGGATTCATTATGCTCTTGCACTACAATTCCTAATATTAAAATCTCTTGGGCCTATTCTTTATTCATTTGCTCTTATTTTCTTCCTTGCACTACTGCAAATCCTACGATCTTTGGGACCTGTTCTTTATTCACTTGTTTTTCGTGTCTTTCTTTTCTTCTCCTAACCTTTGTGTATCTAACATCTTCCTTTTTTCCTATAGATTTTTCTTCATCTCGTACTCTTTCCAATCCTGAGAGTATGACTTCTTGGTGTACTTCATTCATATGATATTCCTTTACCTATTCTTGTTTTCTTTTCCAAACCTTCTTATATTTGATATCAATGTTCTTTTTCATAAATTTATCCATCATGCTTCTACAATCACAAGATATGTGACCATATTTGTGGAATTTGTAACAATCAATGTTATGGGGAGCCACATAGGTATTTATTTTCTAAACATTTATTCCATATACTCTACAATCTACAGCCTTATGTCCAATGTTAGTACAAATAAAACAATGACCATAAAATAAATTTTCATACATGGGAGTGAATGATCTTCTTTGTGGTGTAGTTTTTCTGAACTCATACCTTAGTTGATCACGATCTTCTCTTATGTTGATTCCTTCATTATGAGTGAAGCTTCTTTGTTGCTTGAATGTGGAGGGTCTTCTTGAAGATGTATCTCTATCATATTTCTTTTATTCTAGTTGACCATGATTCATGCCTTTGAGTACTTCTGCATAACTCTTACTCTTTTATTCATTATTCTTTTCTGGAAACTTGGAGTACTTTGCTTCAACATTATCTATTGATGATGATGTGGATGTTTTTCTCTCTTCAACGTTCTTGTTGAGTTGGATGATTTAAACTCTCAATGTGACAACTTCTTCTTCAAGCTTATCAACCTCTTCTTCTTTATTAATCATATGAATCTTCATGACTTCTTCCATTCTCTTTGCTTCTTCAAGTTGTATTTTCAAGGAGATGATTTCCTTTTCAAGTCTTCTCTCTTCTTGACCAAATTTCTCTTCCAGCGGATTTAGGTCTTGTTTTCTTTCCTTAATATGATATGTCAAAATCTTCTCTATATTCTATGATTCCTTTCTTTCAACTTCCAAACATTACTTCTCTTCCATTGATTCCTTTCTTAGTGTTGCTATTTCAGCTTCCAAACATTGTTTTTCTTCCATTTGAATTTTGTATGTTTCTTCAATCCTTCTAGATTCTTCTAGCTAAGCTTTTAGATTCACGATGACGTGTTGGGATTCTTCAAAACTTTCTTGAGAATTCTTCTTGACCATTTTTTCCTCAATATACTGGTTCCTCTTCCTTTCTTTCATCAATTCGTCTAAAAAAATTATTAATTATGCTTCAATATCTATGATGCCTTCTTCACAATCTTTTTATTTCGAATCTGTCTAACGTTGTAATGATTCCAAGACAAATTTTCTCTTGGAATCACTAAATAACCACTGATTTGATTCTTATTTGTTGTGTATGCAGGCTGACCATGAATATTTCGGCCTTAGGGATTATTCAGTTATTTAACCATGGATTTACATAAACATCATTTCCATCATATGAAGATCATCAACACTACACAAGATAGAAACCACAAGCAAATAGTTGAACCTTATTATAAGAAAGCAAGCACCTGATACAATAGAGAAGAAAATATGAATAGATCCTTTCAAGGCAATACTAGAGCTATATACAAAATGCTCCCAGAGATACAAATCAAGCCTCCCAAAGGCTGTCAATAGAAGATGAATGCTCAACTGCAAGACCAAGGTTTCAGCCTCCCCTCAAGCAACTGGTATGGCCCTGATGACTGCTGGTATGACCTGCTGAAGACAAGGACACCAAGGGTTAGTCCCTCCTGAAGATATATACCTCCTGATGCTTATAAACTCTCCCCAATGATAGATCAAGGAAAGGGAAGCCTCCTCATGAAGTATGAAGCTCAAAATTGAATCTTCCTCCTCAATCTGCAAAAACCCTAGGATAGTACGACCCTCCTGAACCCATGAATATGGCCAATAGTACGGCCTAGCTGAATGGGGCCTCATAATCGTCTGAATCTCCCCTGGATGATAGATCAGGTATCCACAATCACTTGAGAGAAATATCAAGATTAGATCTACCCTATAGCCTTCTAGATCTGAGAATTGCTGAATCTCCAAGTCATACCCTTCCTCCTGAAATCATCCCAACCTGCAGTAAATGATGGGGACATGATAAATCTTCCAAGAATACCTCAAAATGATGATTTGCAAAAAAAACCCTAATGCTGGAAAACTCTCAAGCTTCTTCCCTTGGCTGGATCGAACTCTTCCTCAACAACTGGTGCGCCTCTATAAGAAAACCCTAGCTGGTACGACCCTGTTGATCCAACTGATACGACCCTGCTAGTCCTCCTGAATATATGATGGTGATAGAATGGTGTGGGTGGAGTATTTCATCCCCGTGACCAAGCTTGGAGAAAGGTGAGTGGAATCATTCACGACTGAATTGCTCACTAGGGTTTGTAATATCAAAACCCTCAAAATTGTATGCTCAAGAGAATCAACAAGCAAATACCAAAATCCAGAATGAATAATAGGTGCACCCTAGCCTTCCCCTTATACTTTTCTTTTATTTCTCTATTGAGTTAGATTAACCCCGAGGGTTTACTCCTAACTCAACCTCCAATGCTTATATTCCTCCATTGAGTTATCTTTTAACTCTTTTTCACCTTTTCATCAAGTCAACTTAATAATATAACTTTATTTTGGTTGACCCTTCCCCTTAGTGTGAGACTATGGCCTAGTGGGTGCCTAGGCCACTCAGTCTTCTCTCACCACTTGTTCATTTTACCATGTGGCATCCTCAATGGGTAGATCCTTCCACCTGATAAAGTACTCTTTGATGCTTCT
>JASDQU010108540.1:96258-107256 GCA_032191745.1 Picea mariana
CTTTTTATAGAAGCCTGTCTGTATGGTTGTAGCCTTAGATAGACTAAGTCACCAACCTCAAAAGTATGATCAACTCTGTGCTTGTCTGCTTGGACCTTCTACTGGTTCTGTGCTCTCTGTAGATGATCCTTCAGCTCCCTGAGAATGTCTTGGCTCTGTTGTACCCAATCTTGTACCATAGGTGCCCTGCTGTCACCGAAAGCAATCTCCACAAAACATAGTGGATCATAGCTATACAAATACCTGAATGGTGACATGCCTATGAAAACATGTTGGGTGGTGTTGTAGCAGTACTCTCCTAAATGCAACCATCTGACCCACACCTTCTGCTACCCTGCTACATAATTCATGAGGTAGCCTTCTACCCACTTGTTGACTATCTGGGTTTTCCCATCCACCTGAGGGTGATAGATGGTACTAGGGGTCAAGGATGTAACAAACAATTTGAACAACTCCTCCCAAAAGGTACTCATGAACATGTTATCTCTGTCACTGACAATGGTCTTGGGTAGACCGTGCAACCTGAAAATCTCCCTGAAAAACAGTTCGACCACCTGTGTTGCGCTGAAGTATGTGGCTATGGAGAAGAAGTGTGAAAACTTTGTCAACCTCTCTACCACCACAAAAATGAAGTCCTTCCCTTGTGTTCTTGGCAACCTGGTGATGAAGTCCATGGATATGATTTCCCACTTGTGCTCTGGAATGGGTAAGGGTTGTAGTAATCCTGTTGGGTGAGTATGCTCATCCTTGTTCATTTGGCATGTAGTACACTCCTTTACATGCTTTATTACATCCTCCTTGAGGCCCTTCCATGAGAACCTCTCTCTTACCTTCTTGTACATCTTGTTGATCCCCTGGTTCCCTACCATCGGTGAGTCATGACATGCCTGCAATAATTTGGCCTTGAAAGCCGATTCAAGAACCAAAACGATTTGGTGCTTGTAGTAGATGAAGTCATTTATAATCTTGAAGTTATCATCTTGTACTTGTCCATCCAATAGCTTACAAGCGAACTGATCCTTCACATACTCCATCACCAAGTGGTCTTTCTAGTCAACCGATACACCTGTCATGGAAAAGATGGATGGCCTCCTAGAAAATGCATCAACCACCACATTGTTCTTCCCTTTGACAAATTCAATGTCAAATTCGTAGGCCTATATTCGTCTTACCCATTTTTGTTGCCTCTCATTTAAGTCCTTCTGCTCCAAAAGGTATTTGAGGATGTTATGATCTAATTTGACCATAGATCGTGCACCTACCAGATATTGTCGGAATTTGGCTAGTGCATGCATGATAGCCAACATTTATTTGTCACAAATGTTGTAGAGTAGATCAGGACCCCTGAATTTTCGGCTCTCATAGGAAAGAGGGTGCCTATTCTGCATCAGTACGGTCCATATCCCTTCTCTTGAGGCATCACACTCCAAGGTGAAAGGTAGGCAAAAATCTGGAAGAGCTAGGACTGGGCACGTACTCATCACCTTTTTCATCTTGTCCATTGTCATTTGAGCTTCCTCATTCCATTTAAAGGCTCCTTTCTTAGTCAAATCGGTCAAGGGTGCACACAGATGAGAAAACCCTTTGACAAATTTCCTATAGTATGTGCATATGCCCATAAATCCTCTTAACTTTGTGAGTGTCTTAGGAGTAGGCCACTCCATAATGGATTTTATTTTTTCCTGATGTACCTGCACCCCTTTTGCTCCAATGATGTGCCCTAAGTAAAGTGCCTCTGTCATTCCAAACTCACATTTGGACTCCTTAGCGTATAGTGACTCTTCCTCCATGATCGAAAAAATCCAATCCAGATGTTGAAGGTGTTCCTCCCATGTCTTGTTGTAAATGAGAAATTCATCAAAAAATACCAACAGGGGCTTCCTCAGTTGCTTGTTGAACACGTGGTTCATACAAGATTGGAACGTGGTTGGGGCATTGGTCAACCCGAAGGGAATCACTAAGAACTCATAATGGTCAGAATGACATCTGAAGGCTATTTTTGAGATTTCCTCCTCCCTCATCTTGATCTGATGATAGCCAGAACGAAGGTCAATCTTTGTGAAGTAGACAACTCCATGCAATTCGTCTAGCAACTCATCAATCCTTGGTATCGGGTACCTGTTTNGGCCTTGAAGTGAATGCACATCCTCATAGTATCATCTTTCTTCTTAACTAGCACTACTGAAGAATAAAAAGGGCTAGTGCTCGGCCTGATGTGCCCCATGTCCAAAAGTTCCTTGATGGCCTTTTCTATCTCATCCTTGTACTTCTTCGAATGCGTGTATGGTGTGGTGATGACTGGTTTAGCTCCTCCCTCTAGCTCAATAATATGCTCAAAACCCATGTCTAGTGGCACCCCTAGAGGAATCGGTCCAAACACCTTGTGGTGCTTGTCAAGGATTTCTTGGATCTCAGGGGTGTAGTGAATCTTACCCTGCTCATCCACACGTGTTGAAATCTTGGATTCTGCTGCATATACTATCTCATCTATTTGAAATATGGACTCCATCCTCTTGGTCATGACCACCTTTGTAGAATTCCTTGTCATGCCTTGGAGCACTACCTTTCGTCCACCCTCCTCTGTAAACGACATCTCCATGGTTTTGTAGTTGGTGGTGATAGGCCCCAACGTACTGAGCCACTGAACTCCAAGGATGATGTTGGTATCTAGAAGGTCCATGACATAGACTTCTTGTACTAGCTCATGCCTACCCAATGTAAGCTTCATACTAGGAATGTACCTGTCATAAGTCATAGTGCTTCCACCTGCTACCTCCACCTTGAACCCTTCAAACTCTATTGTGGGTATATGCCTCCTTTTCAACAATGTTGAATCAATGAATTTATGAGAGGCTCCCCCATCAATTAGGACCAATACCTTCTGTTCCTACAAGACTCCCCTCATCCAGAAGGTGTTATATTTAGGCACTCTACTGATAGATGTTAAGGTGGATTTCCTCTCAGTTGTACTGTCCTGTCCAAGGATATCTTCCTCTGTTGTCTCAATGTTTCGGCCTCAATGTTCTGTATCTGGCCAATCTCCTCCTCTTCCTCCTTTTCTGAGGTGACTTCTATGTAATGCACTTGACCACGATGCATGCACTTGTGTGTCGGGTTCCATGGTTCTTTGCAAGTGAAGCAAAGTTTCTTCCTCCTTAGTTCTCTCCTAGTGTTCTCATCCACTCTGGCACAACCCCTATCAAAACCCCTTGGGTCACGTCCTCCCTAATTCATTGGATGCTTTTGGTCTCTCACCCAAGTGTTAAGAGGTGGTCTGGGTATAAATTTAGGTCTAGCAGCTGGCCCTAGGTCCCTAGTCCTTCAGATAGCATCCTATAGGTTGGTAGTCTTAAAATCCTTTACCCAACCCTTCAAGGGCTCCATCGGCCCTTCAGTGAAGAGCATCATGAGTCTAGTTGGTGATATATCTTTCACCATCACGAGCAACCTCTGAAATTATTCAATGAATTCTTCATCCATACCTATTTGTCTCAGTTATGTGAGCTCCCTAAAGTGTAGCTCCAGATCTCCCTAAAGTGCAGCTCTAGATCTCCCTGATCAAATCTATCAATGAGTCACTAAGTGAATTATGTGTAGGACACTATTTCGTTTTGGCCTAGTGTGGTGAGTCCATGGTACCACCAATCATGAGTCTTGCCATCTAAGTACATGGTGGAAAATTTAATGGCTTCCATCTCCCTCATGGGATTAAGCTGTAGATAGGTATCCATCTTTTGCACCCATGCTTGTGCTGTCATCCTGGACGTACCATCAAAGTATGGTATCTCTATCTTCCCTGCTCTTCATTCAAACTCAAAACTTCTCCTGTGGTTCATCCTAGGCTTATTTCTAAACTTGATTTGGCAATATTGATCCAGGGACATCTTCCTCTGAATGATCATGTCTAGGCCGTAGTACTCCTTAGTACATTGTGCCATCTTCTCCACAAAGTCGTCCACCTGCTCCTACTACACCTGTTCATCTATGAATGTGGGAAAGTATGGTATAAGGTTAGCTCTACTACTCATTTGTCCATATGAAGTGCCTCCTTCATGGCTTCCCTCAGATCTGGGAACTTTCTCCGGATTGTATCTAATTTCACCATGGGATCCACCAGATCCACTAGCCACCTTGTTTCCATATGTCTCAGGGTATTTCCACTGACGAGTCATCTTCATCAATAGTTGGGTTATCATCGTCTGGTTCTCATCATTTTTTCTCAGATTCCCATCTACCTTATTTAAGGTATCAGTGATCTTAGCCTGTTCCCTTCAGTTTGTCTTCTGGATTTCCTACAAGTGATGGACCAAGTTGCTCTCTGTAAGATTTAGGGTCTTATGGAATTTGGCTGCTAAGTAGGCCAAGCCTTATGGCTCTCGATCATCTCTTGAACCATCCATTTTGGCTTCTGTTTCACTGGTTTGTTTCTTCCTTCTTCCCATAAAGATCCCACTCTACCTCTGCATGCACTAATCCCCCACAGGTTTGGAAGATCAAAGCTCTGATACCACTGTAATGATCCCAAGCCAATTTTTCGCTTGGAATCACTAACTAACCACTTATTTGATTCTTGTTTGTTGTGTATGTAGGTTGACCATGAATATTTCGGCCTTAGGGTTTATTCATTTATTTAACCATGGATTTAAATAAAAATCATTGCCATCATATGAAGATTATCAATACTACACAAGATAGAAACCACAAGCAAATAGTTGAACCTTATTATAAGAAAGCAAGCACATGATACAATAGAGAAGCAGATTTGAATAGATGGCTTCAAGGCAATACTAGAGCTATATACAAAATGATCCCAGAGATACAAATCAAGCCTCCTAAAGGCTGCCAATAGACGATGAACACTCAACTACAAGACTAGGGTTTCGGCCTCCCCTCAAGCAACTGGTACGACCCTGATGACTGTCGGTATGGCCTGCTGAAGACAAGGACACCAAGGGTTCGACCCTCCTGAAGATATATACCTCCTGATGCTGCCAAACTCTCCCCAATGATAGATCAAGGCAAGGGAAGCCTCCTCCTGAAGTATGAAGCTCAAAACTGAAGCTTCCTCCTCAATCTACAGAAACCCTAGGATGGTACGACCCTCCTGAACCCACGAATATGGACAATAGTATGACCTAGCTGAATGGGGCCTCAAAATCATTTGAAACTCTCCCAGATGATATATCGAGTATCCAAAAGCACTTGAGAGAAATCTCAAGATCAGATCTAGCCTATAGCCTTCTAGATCTGAGAATTGTTGAATCTCCAAGTCGTACCCTTCCTCCTAAAATCGCCCCAACCTGCAGTAAATGATGGGGATGTGATAACTCCTCCAGGAATCCCTCAAAATGATGAGCAAGGGTTTGCAATCAACACCCTAATGTTGGAAAACTCTCAAGCTTCTTCCCTTGGCTGGATTGAACTCTTCCTCAACAACAAGTGTGCCCCTGTACGAAAACCCTAGCTAGTACGACCCTGTTGATCCAACTAATATGACCCTACTAGTCCTTCTGAATAGATGATGGTGATAGAATGGTGTGGGTGGAGTATTTCATCCCCAAGACCAAGCTTGGAGTAAGGTGAGTGGAATATTTCACCACTGAATTTCTCACAAGGGTTTGTAATATCAAAACCCTAAAAAATGTATGCTCAAGAGCATCAACAAGAAAATACCAAAATCCAAAATGAATAATAGGTGCGCCCTAGCCTTCCCTTTATACTTTTCGTCTATTTCTCTATTGATTTAGATTAACCCCTAGGGTTAACTCCTAACTCAACCTCCAATGCTTCTATTCCTCCATTGAGTTATCTTTTAACTCTTTTTCACCTTTTCATCAAGTCAACTTAATAATATAACTTTAGTTNGACTATGGCCTAGTGGGGATGCCTAGGCCACTGAGTCTTCTCAATACCTCTTCAGCAAGAGGTGGGTGGCATTACAGACATGAAAAGCATTTTTTTTCTTGTTCTGCACTTGTATCTTCTTTAGTACTCTCTAGATATGTAATGGGAGATTCCTCAAAATAGAAATCATGTAAATTATCCCAAATTTCTTTAGCTGATAAAAATTTTCCCACTTTCTCTTTTACCAAATAAGGTAATCCTTCCTAGATCAAATCCATTTATATTTTTTTGTTTCTTTTCAATTCCTTCTTGGTAAATTTTTTTGGTTTCTTTGTAGTGGTTTATCCTGTAAAAAATGAGTACCAAACATCATACCACTATGCTCCTATAAAAAATTTCATCCTTCTTCTCCAAAAATCATATCTTATACCCCTTTGAGCATCAAATTGTGGTACTCTAATATCATCTTACTCCATGATCTTCCTTCCAGTGGTTAAACTATTTTCTTGAAGAACATGCTCTAATACCAATTGTTGGAATACTGAGAGGCGAGGGGGTGAATCAATATGAGTGATTTAATTTTTTTTTAACCACAATATATAAAATTCAACTTAATCAACAATATATCATCAATGTATCATCAATATATCATGAGCATATAAACATAAGCATCTCATCACATCAAATGTATAGTACAACAGAATTTACGTGGAAACCCAAATCGAAGAAAACCATGGAATGCTGTCTTATATATAAAAATAATACATTCATTGGAATAAACAACTTCCCAATTCTACAGCTACAACTGGAAGGAGGATCAACCCCCTATTTACAAGCTACAACCTAAAGGAAGCTATAAATCCCTAAATTATTTGGCTCCAACCAGAAGGAGGGTACAACGCGTTCATTATCAGGCTCCAACTCAAAGTAAGCTCCAACTCCCTGAGTTCTCTGGCACCATCCGGAAGGAGGTTTCAACCCCCTTTCATTTCCCCACCCTATCACCCTAAAATATAAATGTAGACCAACTATCACTACCACAATTACTTCCACTTCCACTGCCATTGTCACTGTCACTTCCACTATCACTGTCACTGTCACTGTCATATCAACCTGTAACCTATCAACCTATCACTCTATCCATCATGTCACTATCACTATCACTGCCATTGTCACATCAACCTGTAATAGTCAACTTGTACAACTTCTCAGTGTCATGAATAATCAACCTGTCACTATCACTGACATACAATCATCAACCTGTCACCACTACTGATACTCATCATCAAAAAAAAATATATCCTCTCACATGGATACCATCACCAAACCATATACATCAACCGTGTATGTCAACCTGTATCAACCATGCACCTATACCAAACCATGCATCAACCATTCACAAAAACCTATACCAAATTGTGCATCAACATTGCACCAACACCTGTATAAAATTATGCATCAACCATGCACCTGTTATCACTCCAGGAAACTCTCCTAGGCTGTAAGTCAGAGATTCCTGGTAACTTAATCTTTTGGTAACTGTTTTCTCAATAAAAAGTGTGGGTTTGGATCAAGTCAGAGGACCGAATCATTTCTCACTCAAAACATGCATGAACACATTTAGATGGACAAGGCTTTCAACCACAAATGTTCAGAGAGTTTACAAATAAAGGAATGTATGGAGAAATAACTATTATATCAACAGAATCACATATAAAGCATATATGAATGGCCAATCACAATAATCACATAAATACGTGCAACGTTTAACTTATGAATGCAATGATAAGATGACAGTTATCGGGCATAAACAAGCATAACAACATGAATATAATATCTAGGTGCAAGTACATAATAGATAAGAAGATGAAATCTGAACAAGTTACGGAAAAAGAAGCTTGTATTACTCAATATGAAAATGAGAAGTTTGAGTACATAATATGAAAAAGTCTCCAAAGTCGAACCCTTAGTTCCTATTCTACCTTTAGCTTTATAGCTTTACAATGCAGTCTTGAGATCCTAAAAACATGGATGAAATATGCTAAAGATAGAAAGTCAAAATTTAGTTGCAAGAGATGTGGAATGATCCCCAAAAATGAGGTCAATCCCATATTTCATGGTCTTCATCTCTTGTTGAGTGATGGTGCAGTGCAGGATAGCTTTCCAAGGCTGAAAGATGACTCTCCAAGAGATACAAATTTGAATTTGTTGATGTGAGTAAGTGTCCTGATTTTTTGTCTTTGTCAAAGATACCAAAAACCTTTGAAACATCTCTTCTTTCCATAATCTATCAAAAATATCTATTGGTTCTGTCTTGACAATTCATCAAATGTCTATTCGAAGAGGTTTCAAACATTTCCAATTCTGAAAACTTCGATCTGTGCAAAAACTTGATCATTCTGGAAATGATAGGCTTTCGGTGGTTAACCTAGAAAGCTCCTGAACGAATTATCTACCGAAAGCTGTATTTTCAATGGTTAATGAACAGTCGTCCTGATCGCCTAAACCACCAAAACTTCAGCTTTGAGAAAACTTCAAAATTTGCAAAAATGCTTACCTTGGATCCCTTTTTGATGTTCAAGGTTTCTTGGATGAGGCAGCCCTTGTTCATGCAGATTTGTGAACTTCTACTAGCTGTGTGGAGGGCTTTGGTGTGTCTACCATGGTTTTAGCTAAGTTAGCTAGAGTGTCCAATCCAGTTTGCTCCTGTGCTGGTGATTGAAACTCTTTTAACTTCAACCTCAGAATTCTAAGCTATCTATACAGCTTCATGTTTTCCTTAATCAATACCCTGTTCCTGTCTTTAATCTTATCATGCTTCTCTTTGAGGGTTTGGTTTATTTTGAAAAGCTCTGCATTTCTATCGGTCAGGTCTGTATTATCTTTTTTAATCACCCTTTCCAGGACTTCCATTTCATAGACCTGTTGCAGGAGTTTGTTGATTTTCCGTGATCTAGCTGTTTTAGTCCTACTTGAAGAGGCTTCTGCCACTGGTGGACTGTGTGCCTCTGGAGGAGTTGGTGAAGGTAAATTGGAATAATAGTTTGCACCTTGTTTAGCCTGTACATTACCCTGTGTCTCTGCTAATTGTTGTTCTGGTTCTGAATCACTGTAAGGTAGGTTTAAAGGGTTATTTCCTGTAGCAGGGTCCTTGGACTGCTCACCCTCAAACTGCAGTTTTCTTTTGATTTTTTTCTTCTTGACAGAGGATGATTCTATCGGATCTCTTGGTGGTGATATGCCCTTCTATTTTCTATGACTTCTTTTGGGAGTAATATTCTTCTTAGTGGCAGCCTTTTTACCCTTCTCCTGCTGTTGACAATCAGTCTAGAATTCATTCCAGAAGAGGAAATAGTTCCAATCTACCTGCCTTTTCTTCAATGAATCCTTGACAATAAGAGTAATGAGTCCTTGATGATATAATCTGCTTGCCACCTCAGTGGGCTTGGCCTTGACCTGTTTAGACATTTTCGTGAGGGCTTTGTGCAAGAAAAATGGTAGATTAATTGGGTCTCTTCCTGTAAAATAGTTTAAAAGATTAAAGTGATAGAACATCACTCTATTGTACTACCCCTCACATGTTATGTAAACAAATATTGCTTTCAACAAGGACTGCCACTTTGGTTCCAAGTAAGACATTGGAATATCCTTTTTCCAGATCAAATCTTTATGTATAGGCAACAAGTATGACCTGAATTCAATGTTTGAAGGTATGGTAGACTTGAACCAACAATCTCCCGACCTAGGTAATCCTATATACTTAGCAATGGTAGCTTCATCAATGATAAACTCCTCCTTTCCTATTTTAGCAGACCTCCCATCATAGGAAATGGCAAAAGACTCGGCCACTTGTTGATGAAAGTTAGTTAGTTTTTCACAATATGAAAATACCCCAGCCTGTTTAAAGAATTCTGCCACCTCCGGGTGAGCTTCTAGATACCAAACCCCATCCACCTCAGACCTCAAAACCGGACCTTCTTTCGGCATTGGTCAATGTTGTTTGTACTTGCGATTATGGAAAACTGAGCGTCCAGGGAGACAAGGATTCTAGAATTTAGGATCACAGAGAGTATGACTCATGGAAGAGCAGACGAGACAGGGTGACACAGAGTTTGGATCACCGAGGTCAAACACTAACCAAGTTTTAAGGAACAAATTGACTGAGAGCATGCTGAAATTTTAGTTTTTCAGTGGTATATTCATCTAGACTGAAACAAGATGGGTTTTGAGCTTGCCTGAAAAATCCACCTGGATTAAATGACTTGAGAGTGATCACTGAACTCTAATGGTGCTTTGACAATCACCATGGGAAACATGATTAGGATCTCTGGAAACACGTTTGATTGATGAAATCGCGAACTCACGATTATCTTAGTAATCTCCGTAATTCAAATTGATAACGAATGAGGATTTAATGAGGGATTAACGGGATCATGATAGATTGTGTACTTGTGACTGGAAATGGAGGGAGGCTTCGTGACAACATGCATGAATTTCTATATCACCGCCGTGTCTACATTTTGAAAAGACAAATGCGGTTGAAAGGACAACATGAACTCAAAATTTCGGATAGACACAATTAGAACGTGCATACCTTCCAACTTGACGAGCTTTCGGCGGTTACGTTTCCATCATTGTGCCAATTGACAGCTGGCTCGTGCAAAAGCATGGGCTTTCGATTTTTACCGTTCAAACATTTTCGGTGGTTAACCACATTTTTTCTTTTCCCTCTTAACTACTGGGAACAAAGGCTTTCGGTGGTTAATGAGTGTGTTTAAGGCTCACCTAAACCACCGAAACCTGAGATTCTGACTTTTGCTTGACCAAACCAAATCCAAAATTTCTTTTGAGCTTATTTACAGAATACAAACTCTCTAACCTACTTACAAAAATTTAGGAATAAAATTTAGACCACAACCTATCACCTCAAAAGAAAAATTTCCACCAATTTATTTGAGGATATAACACTGTCTCCTATTGGGGATGAACACCTCCCTGTGGGGTTTCAAGAACCATAGAATCAATGCCTTTCCTGAAAAAGAAAATTAAAAACTATCTGCTAGTGCTTCCATCAGGCATGGAGTTATTCTGTAAAAATAAAAACTAAGACTAACATTACAATGTCTAGGCTTCACAGCCTTAGACAAAATAGAT
>JASDQU010108540.1:108419-122818 GCA_032191745.1 Picea mariana
TGATGATGTCATCTTATTACATGATTCCTTGATCACATGTATAGTCTAGAGTTTTGAACATATTAATGCTTTTGTTGTGATTGGTTTGTGTTGTTGTGATTGGACGACGCAAGAGCATCGTAGCAGAGTGAGGATCAACAGAGATAAGGAGAGCTTTCACAAGTAAGTATATCATTCTTCTTCTCTTGTCCATTCAACACTTTATAACTAGGGAAAGGGTAGTATTCTGTCACGGTTTGTTCCAGATCCGGGTGGATCTGTGGAGATTGGTCTGTGTCCGCACTCACGAATTTATCCTTAAACAGTTCTAGACATGGAGTACCGAGAGCATGATTAACCTGAGCATGGCCCTGGAGGGCCCACCTTTTCTTCTTCCATCATCCTTATCTCATCCGCATCAATAACATCCATCACCATTGGCTTGGTCCTGTATCAGAAAGAGTTCTTGCTCCATGAGGTAATGGTATGTGTCACCTTTGATCATTGAAACCTTTAAATATATGCATCTAATTCCTTTTATTTCTAACAACTGCTTGGATCTTATATTTTCCCACTTGACCATGTTTGGGGGGAATTGACAAGCTGTCCTAGAAAGCCTTTGTCCATAGGTTTTGGTTTTCCATTTAGGGGGACTTCTGAAAGGCCATCATCTACTCCCATAATAGCACCACTATTTCATCTTATTTCTCGCTCATTTGTCCCACTCCCCTTGTCCGAGCATTGGGTTGACCTATTTTTAGGATTACACCTTATCTCATGGGAAGAAGGGGATAAAGGCCCAGAACGTAAAAGTAAGCTGGTAAAATATAAAATCATAAGAATAAAACCTCGAGATGCTTCACCCAGGGATCCCCGAGAAAGCAATAAAAGGCTTCTCAGTAAGAAACAAGAGGGACCCAGAAAAATAATAAAACAAGACCTAGGCAGAGGATAGGAGGTCTCATCATCACGAGCCAACCTTTCATTTTTGTGAAAGTACTTGTGGGTAATGCTGCCACCACTGGTCACCACACCAGGGCAATGTCTGCTGGTTAGATCTTAAACAAAAAGAAAAAGAAAAGCAATAAAAGAATAAAAGAATAAAGGCAAGAATGGGCTTGGAAAGAGTGCATCTATGATAGGTACAACTCGCCTTCTACAAAGGCACCCATAGATAACACATTGCATCCTTGTCCCTCACTGCACCCACATGCTTGGACTTCTCTTAACAACATCACCCACTCACATGGTTTTGATGAGGTTTTCTTCTGGGAACTCACCTTTTCCGATGGACACTAGCCCAGTAGAACGTTTTGTCTTTTCATCCATATTTGTATACCAGGATTGTGTAATGTCTTTGACCTATTGACAAATGTATTAGGGATTTTATGCATATGTTTAATAATATTAATGATGAGAGGTGATTGACATTGCTATGATCCCTATGAATGATAAGCCTGTGGAGGGCGTAGCTTTTGATGTGAAAGACCATGCATGACGAACATGTGCCATTTGGATCAATACACATGGGGAGATGATCAATTCGGACCTCCATGGGGTTGAAGAGCCCGCCATATGGATGTTGAGACCACATCAGGGGCCAAAGACAAGGCAGAGGATGATCAGATACTTTACACCAGAGAAGGAGAGAACGTTCCGCCAGAGGCACCCTGACACTGCTTGGCCTAGGGGGACTGACTCACTTTCAGAGGGATGTTGGCTCTAGATGGCCCAGGATGTCACCAGGAGGATTATGACATCATCATGAGCATGTTGGAATATGGACAGGGTAGTTTCCACATGTGGCATCTTGGAGGAGCCCAATGAGAGCTAACGTCTTTCTTCAGGAGGCTACATTTTCCCTGATAGGGGCTAATGTCACCCTAGGAAGGGGTGACATCCTACCATTTTGCTTGATTAGGGTTTTAGTCTAGAATTTAGTGTAAAAATAGTATAATTTTGATATTATGGCCTTGTCGGCCTTTTTATGACCTAAAAAGTAAATTAGGTCATTGATACAGTATATATTAAGGATTTTGATCCTCATTTTATCATCATCACTCATTCACTTCATAAGGAGGTATGAAATTTGTGCCCTATCTTGGGTATTTGGCTGATTTAAATGAGGCGCATTTGTTGAAGGAAGACTTTTTGGCATTCTATGGTGTTTCTCTTGAAGGAAGGTGTTATAACTAGGGTTTGAATGGTTATTTCTTGATGAATTGTAAGGATTTTTTCTGCAAAACTTCTTAAATGAATGGTTGCTGTCTTATTTTCTTGCATATATTTATAATTTGTTGTATCAAAACCCTAGGTGACAAGCACACAAGTAGGTCCTTGTCTCATGTCCCCTGATAGAGAAGCTTTCAACCATTGAGGAAGAAAAAGAGAGCCTAGCCGTAGCTACACTCCTTTTTCTTCCTCTCCTTTGCTAGTCGTACCATTTTGAATTCAAGAGGAAGAAGACGTCCCATGCCTAGGTTATCTACACTTAGGGCTATTTTTCTTTTAGGGTTTGATGAAAGAGCCTTGTTGTAGCAACACTCTCCCTCAATAACCCTTCTTGTCTTGATTTTTTGCTTCATATGAGCTAGCCGTTTTGCCAAATTGACCCGAGGAAGGAGGAGAGAGCACGAGGCTTTGCTATAGAAACACTGGAGTGAGCCTCTCTCCCCTAGGGTTTTGATTTTGAGGCCCTACCATAGCAACACTTCAGAACTCTTCCCTCTGGTCCTTAGCCTTCCTCCTTCAACCCTTGCGTCCTTCATTTTTGACTCCATTTTACCCTAAAGCATTGATCTAAAGTCCTCCAACATTGAAGTGAAGTTGATCAAACCACTCTCTAAATTATTTGAAATTCAAACCCTAACCTGCTAACCCTAAGTTGCTGATGTCATCATTGGATATTTCATATTTAATGCATCAACATTTTACTTTATGAGAAATTGAATGGTGGTTTAAAGCATTTATTAAATGAAGTGTTGATTGGTTACATTGAATGCCACATCGTTCCAATATCCATTGGTGAAGTGTCATATTCTTTCCATTTGCTATTGATAAACATTGACTTCGTCAACATTTATTGTTAATAGCTTATACATATCAGATAGTCTTATGAAGTACTAAACCATTGAAATATAGCTTGTGTTTATCTGTTTGTTGTTGTCTTGTTCCAGGCAGGTGTTCTTCATTGGGCATTTATTTTATTATTGGTTGTTTATCCAGGACTTTATGTTTGGGTGGTGACTTGTGAAGGGGGGAAAACCTTATCTTGGTCTTATTATCCTTTTGCCTCTTCAAAACCATAGGTCACCAGGGATGTCTCCCCTGGGCCTAACCTCCCTAAAGAGAAAGAACCTGCCCATCGTGGTGACATTGGGTGGGATAGGTTCATGTTACGCCAGTTTGGCCTTCAATCTTATAGCTTTTTTCCCAGCTACAAACTGTGCAATAACATTTTGGCATCATTGTCAGGGAACACTGAGTCAAACCTTCCTAAGACGACAACTTTTCGGTAAGCCTTGCCTCAGAGACTATTTTCTTACAAGCTTACCGAGCGACTCCACTAGGGTGTTTTCCCTTTTCTTTGGTAGTTTCAAGTAAACTATCTGGTGACTCCACAAACCAAAAAGAGGTTCAATAATCCTCCTTTGTCTTTGAAAAGGAAGCCTCCCAAGAACTCTTCTGTTGTCAAATCATTCTTTGGAAAAAACCTTCCTTTAAGAACCATGTCTAGCTCTCAGACCACTACAACGAACACAACCAACAATCAAAGACAATGGTCATCTACTATTTTCAAATCGTTAGACATGTCAACCATACCATTCTACCCTAGGCAAATGCCACCTAAGTATGAGAAGTGGTTTCCTAAATTCACCAGTACTGATGCAATTAGTGCCGAAGAGCACATGAGCAACTTTTGGGAATTTTTTCAGCTTCATACCATTAGTGATGATGCTGAAGACCTAGTCATGAAGTTGTTCTCTGCTACTCTTTATGATGCCTCAAGGCATTGGTACCTGAGCCTTCCTGATGGAAGCATTAAAACCATGGACAAACTTGAAGAGGCATTTCTCAAAATATGGAGTATCAAAGAAGACACTAAGATGCTCCTCACCCGACTGAATAACCTTGCGAAATACGAAAATGAGTCTATTTGGGAGTTCCATACTAGATTTGAAACCTTACTGCAAAAGATCCATGCAAGCCATCATCCGAAGGATGACTACCTCATTCATATTTACACCAAGTCTTTCAATGGTTAGTTAGGGTATCTCCTTAGAGACAAAAACCCCCAATCCATTCAAGAAGCCCAAGAGCTCGCTACTAAGATTGAAGGAAACCTCCTTTAGTCCAAAATTGAGCCTTTTGCAAATCCAAGGGGAAAAATGGACACCAAGCCAAAGTTAGTCCACAGTGCCTAACCTACCTCGGATCTTTTCTCTAGTATAGCAAAGTTACAAGCCTCCATGGATGGTATCATGAAAAATCAAGAGAAAATGATGAGTAGGATTGTTGCCTTGGAGAGATCCCAGAACCAAGCACCTAGAATCCCGTATAAAGGGAAATTTCAAAAGGGGAATCAATTTTACAAAACTAAGAATGAGCAAGAATTTCCCAACACCTTAGCCCTTGCAAATGTTGTTGATGAAAACACTTGGTGCCTAGAATGTAGTGAAACACATTGGGAGCATGAGTGTCCTTACAATAATAATGGCCATCAACAAGTGAACAACATGGACCACTTCATGGGAGTCCCTCAAATAAATATCACCGATGCAGAACATCAGGAAGTCGTGAAATAAGTAGCCAGGTCAGCAAGGATGGTGGTAATAAACAACCTAGACCAGGAATCACGAGAGAAGCTAAAGAAACAAGAATTTTAGGTGTATATAAGAAAGAAGTTGAACCAACCTACTGTTGACTAGGGAAAGCCCCCACCTTTGGAGATACTTTTTCCCAAGGCATCCAAGGCTGTGAAGGTTGGCCTAAAATTTGACTTCGAAGGGGCATTATAAAAAATGCATGTAAACATTCCCCTCAGAGAAGCCATTAATATTATGTCTATCAAGGAACGCTTTAACACTTTCTTTCTGGAATCAGATGAACCCATGGACCCCCCTATTATGTTGCAAGCCGATCATTTCAGGGTCCAATATGGTGAGAACCGTCCCTTCTTCATGACTTTAATGATGAACAACAAGAGCCTCAACAATTGCATGTTAGATACAGGGGCAGGTGCCAACATGATGTCACTTAAAGTCATGTGACAAGTGGATTTGAAGGTCTCACGGCCTTATAGGAATGTATGTGGTTTCAAATTTAAAGCCATATCCACACATGGGGTAGTCGAGAATGTGGAATTTTCCCTTAAGGAGTATCTAGAGAAAGTGGTCCACATTGACATTGTGCTAGTTGACATCCTAGATGTGTGGGGGATGTTGTTGTTTAGGAAATTTGTTGCAATGTTGGGTGGAACCCTCGAGATGGACCCTCACGTTTTTGGAATTGCCTTTAGAGAATGGAACAATAGGCTGTCTCTTGAATGTGCCAATAACCAGAGACCATGTGCAAGATATTACTCACCCCGTCAACAATGACAAGGCACAAGACGAGATGATACAAACCCTTCAAAAGTATTCTATAGAAGATATGCCCTTTGCAACGGAAGAGGACTTTGAACAAATCAAATGGCCCAAGAAAGAAGAATACCAACAACTCCTAGAAGAATTCAAGAGAAAAGAGATTGGGATGGTGAAGATATTAAAGAAAGATGAATATGACGTACAAATCCACCCATCCCAAAAAGAAGTGTTTACAGTAGAAACCCACCCTCCTCCCTCATCACAATATACTAGGGTTGTCCACGGGATGACCAAATACAAAGTCAGAAAGTACAAGGAGGGAGACATGGTATGGATGTGGGATACCCAGAAAGGAGAGCCAAGTAATGTTAAAGGAAGTGCTCAGTCATGGATCAGACCCTTCAAAGTTGGAATGGAATCAGTTGACAAATCGTACTACTTGTCAACTTTGGAGGGAAGAAGGCACCCATTACCAATCAGCAGACACCGCCTCAAACCCCACCAAGGTGGTGGGACTTGACTTCACAGGTAAGTTCAGGTAAGTAGGCATTTTTCACTTGTGTATTATATCATTTTCATTGCATGTTAGTTTTCTTTTATATTCACACTTATTGACTGTTTTCTTTCAGTCTCCATATATACATGTATGTTGGGGTGGCATTATCACCCCAATTTTGGTACTAATACTTATTTCAATATCGAGCAGGTATGCAGGTTGTGCCAGAGATGCTGAGGTTCTCATGTGCTCTACGGTGAGCACATGTCCCCAAGTTGGAGCCAGATGTTATCCCCACGTTTTAGGGATAACTAAGAGATCATGTCTCGAGGCCCACAGGTCCTAGACATGGAGTACCGAGAGCAAGATTAAACTAAGCATGGCCCTGGAGGGCCCACCTTTTCTTCTTCCATCATCCTTATATTGTCAGCAAAAGTAGCATCCATCACCATCGGCTTGGTCCTGTATCAGAAAGAGTTATTTATCCATGAGGTAATTGTTCCAGGTATCATGGTATGTGTCACCTTTGATCATTAAAACCTTTAAATATATGCATCTGATTCCTTTTATTTCTAACAACTACTTGGATCTTACATTTTCCCACTTGATCATGTTTGTGGGGATTGAAGGAGTGTCCTAGCAAGCCTTTGTCCATAGTTTTTGGTTTGCGACTTGGGGGGACTTCTGAAAGGCCATCGTCTGCTCCCATCATAGCACCACTATTTCATCTTATTTCCTACTCATTTGTCCCACTCCCCTTGTTCGGGCATTAGGTTGACCTATTTTCAGGATTGCACCTTATCTTGTGGGAAGAAGGGGCTAAGGCCCAAAAGGTAAAAGTAAGATGGTAAAAGATAAAATCCTAAGAATAAAACCTCGAGATGCTTTGCCCAGGGATCCCCAAGAAAGCAATAAAAGGCTTCTCAGCAAGAAACAAGAGGGACCCAGAAAAATAATAAAACAAGACCTAGTTAGAGGATAGCGTGTCTCATCACGGGCCAGCCTATTAGGTCCATGGGTACCTAGCAGCATGACATTGCCACCATCAGGTTACCATGCCAGGGCAGTGACTCTTGGTTGCATGGCCAAGGGAAAGGGGGTCTCATCATGAGCCAACCTTTCATTTCTATGAAAGTGCTTGTGCGTAACGCTGCTGCCATTGGTCACCACACCAGGGAAGTGTCCCCTAGTTAGCTCTTAAACAAAAAGAAAAATAAAAGCAATAAAATAATAAAATAATAAAATAATAAAGGCAAGAATGGGCTTGGAAAGAGTGCATCTATGATAGGTACAACTCACCTTCTACAAAGGCACCTACAGATAACACATTGCATCCTTGGCCCTCACTACACCCACATGCTTGGAATTCCCTTAACCACATCACCCATTCACATGGTTTTGATGAGGTTTTCTTCTGGGAACTCACCTTTTCCGATGAACACTAGCCCAATAGAACGTTTTGTCTTTTCCTCTAGATTTGTATAGCAGTTTTGTGTAATGTCTTTGAGATATTGACAGATGTATTAGGGATTTTATGCATATGTTTAATAATATTAATGTTGAGAGGTGATTGACATTGCTATGATCCCTGTGACTGATAAGCCCATTGATGGCATAACTTTTGATGTGCAGGACCATGCCCGACAGACAGGTGCCATTTGGACCGGTACACATGGGGAGATGATTAGTTCAGACCTCCATGGGGATGAAGAGCCCACTATATGGATGTTGAGACCCCATCAGGGGGCAGAGATAGGGCAGAGGATGATCAGATACTTTGCACCAGAGAAGGAGAGAATGTTCCACCAGAGGCACCCTGACACTGCTTGGCCTAGGGGGATTGACCCACTTTCAGAGGGATGTTGGCTCTAGATGGCCCAGGACGTCACCAGGAGGCTTATGACATCATCATGAGCATGTTGGAAGATGGAAAGGGAAGTTGGCACGTGTGGAAGCTTGGAGGATCCTAATGAGGGCTAACGTCTTTCTTCAGGAGGCTACATTTGCCTTGACAGGGGCTAACGTCACCCTAGGAAGGGGTGACGTCCTACCTTTTTGCTTGATTAGGGTTTTAGTCTAGCATTTAGTGTAAAAACAATATAATTTTGATATTATGGCCTTATCGACCTTTTTATGACCTAAACAAATTAGGTCATTGATACAGTATATATTGAGGATTTTGATCCTCATTTTATCATCATCACTCATTCACTCCATAAGGAGGTCTGAAATTTGCACCCTATCTTGGGTATTTGGCTGATTTAAGTGAGGTGCACTTGTTGAAGGAAGTATTTTTGGCATTCTATGGTGTTTCTCTTGAAGGAAGGTGTTACAACTAGGGTTTGCATGGTTATTTCTTAATGAATTGTAAGTATTATTTCTGCAATAATTCTTAAATGAATGGTTGTAGTCTTATTTTCTTGCATATATTTATAATTCACTGAATCAAATCCCTAGGTGAAAAACACACAAGTAGGTCCTTGTCTCATGTCCTCTGATAGAGAAGCTTTCAACCATTGAGGAAGAAGAAGAGAGCCTAGCCGTAGCTACACTCCTTTTTCTTCCTCTCCTTTGCTAGTCATACCATTTTGAATTCAAGAGGAAGAAGACGTCCCAGGCCTAGGTTCTCTACACTTAGGGCCATTTTTATTTTAGGATTTGATGAAAGAGCCTTGATTTAACAACACTCTCCCTCATTAAGCCTTCTTGTCTTGATTTTGTGCTTCATCTGAGCTAGCCATTTTTCCAAATTGACCTGAGGAAGGAGGAGAGAGCACGAGGCCTTGTTGTAGCAACACTGGAGTGAGCCTCTCTCCCCTAGGGTTTTGATTCTAAGGCCCTGGCATAGCATCACTTCAAAACTCTTCCCTCTAGTCCTTAGCCTTACTCCTTCAACCCTTGCGTCCTTCATTTTTGAATCCATTTTACCCTAAGGCTCTGATCTAAAGTCCTCCAATGTTGAAGTGAAGCTGATCAAACCACTCTCTAAATTCTTTGAAATTCAAACCCTAACCCGCTAACCCTAAGTTGTTGACGTCATCATTGGATATTTCATCTTTAATACAACAACGTTTTACTTTATGAGCAATTGAATGGTGGTTTAAAGAATTTATTAAATGAAGTGTTGATTGGTTACATTGAATGCCACATCGTTTCGATATTTATTGGTGAAGTGTCATATTCTTTTCATTTTCTATTGATAAACATTGACTTCGTCAACATTTATTGTTAATTTCTCATACATATCAGATAGTCTTATAAAGTACTAACCCATTGAAATATAGCTTTCATATATCTGTTTTCTATTGTCTTGTTCCAGGCAGGTGTTCTTCATTGGGTATTTACTTTATTATTGGCTGTTTAACCAGGACTTTTTGTTTGGGTGGTGACGAAGGGGGGGAAACCTTATCTTGTTCTTATTAGCCTTTTTCCTCCTCAAAACCACAGGTCACCGGGGACGTCTCCCCTGGGCCTAACCTCTCTAAAGAGAAAGAACCTCCCCATCGTGGTGACATTGGGTGGGACAGGTTCATGTTACGCCAGTTTGGCATTCAATCTTATAGGTTTTTTCCCAGCTACAAACTGTGGAATAACAGGCTTCAAGCACTAAATTCCTATTGTGTATTTTTTTTTAAAGAAAGGATGCTACTGTTGTCAAAATTGATGATGGGAGGCCTATTTCAAGTAAGCACTCCATCTTGCTTGCCTCTTTATATTTTTATTTAAGCGTGAAATATCATTTTATTCTTGTTGAAGAAATTGACACTTTGACATCCTTTTATTTGATATTATGATCTTATGTTCAAGATTGATTGTAGATTTTTATGAAGATCTTGGAGACATGGCACTTAAATTTTGGTTCTTAGTTTGAATCACTTTTATATAAAGAGGTTGTAAAATTAAAGATATTGAGAAAAGAATATATAAGAATAATGGTATTCAAAATTTACTTCTAAGTTCAAAATATTTTCATATGAAGTGGTAAAGAGAAAGAGTCAAGCAACAAACATGAAATTATTAACAAAATATCATCACCATCCACTCCTATTTTCATATGAAGTGGTAAAGAGAAAGAGTCAAGCAACAAACATGAAATTATTAACAAAATATCATCACCATCCACTCCAATGTAAATGCAAAATATTTACGAAAAATAGTGAAAAATTAATGACATAATTCGTGGAGAAGTCCAAATCCTTTCTGTCAAACCACCACCAAACTTTCATATGGATGGTGACAAACCACCACCAAACTTTCATATCAATTGTAGGAAATTTATTGGAGTGTTTTCAATACAAATGCTTGATGACACTTATTTGAACAAAGGCTTATTTAATGCAAAACAATTATGGTTTTTCCTTTGAAAAATAGTAAATTAATGACACATAAATGCTTACAATGGGTATGCATATTTCATCTGTCAATTTATCGTGAAAAAGAATGAAAAACTTTTCTTACATGAACGTCATTGTAAGTCACATTTTTCTTTAAAAAAAATTGATTCACAAAAATCATTGTCATTCACTTGTTATCTCACACTTATACTAAAATATTTCACCAAATTTTGCATGGTCACACATATACACCAAATCTTTCATTGTCATCCAAGATTATGCACAATATTCGAACAATATTGCTACTAATGCATAAAGAAGCTTGTGATCTAAACAACGCAAAGCATTCATACAAGGAATGTTTGATAAATTTTTATTACGTCATTGTGTAGAATTTTAATAAGAAGGAAAAAAATCCACCAGGATCAAAGTGCCATGAATTAACAAACCTCAAAATTCATCCATCACAACTTCTCATTTACATATTTGTCCTACCTGTTTGGGGCATCCAACTTGATTATAAGGGGCATAAAAATGTATATTTTAAGTTAGGCAATGCAAATTACAAAGGAGATGTTGAAGGTAAGATATCACCAACAATAAATAATATGACCTCTATCAATGCACAAGTTTAAAGGCAAAGGATAGGAGTCCTATATACTTACAAGCCACCAAATGCAATTTATAAACTTGTAATTAATAGAGGAAAAACTTTTGATTGCAAGGGCAAGGGCATGTAGGTGGAGGGAATTTATACTTTTTGAATAATTTATTATAAATACATTTTTCGTTTTCATATTTTTGGGTGAAGAGAAAAGTTGGTAATTAGAATAAAAGAGATGAAAGGAAAAAAGTTACTTAGTAGACCAAGAATTAATATTGAGACTAAGGGTCATTTGGGAGGGGAAAAGTCACTTTGAAGGTCAAGAGTTTCCCTATTTTATAAAGGAAACTCTTAGATTCATTTGGAGGGTATTTTTAGTCACAATGTAAGCTATCTTGTAGATCTAGGCTTGGTTGTGGAATTTTCCCTCCTAGTTCTCTTGGTGTTTGTGGGTTGTAGAATTATATCACATGGACTATTATTTTGATTATTTGTTATTACTCACTTATCTTTCACATGCTAACATATGATTTTGAATAGGGAGCATCTCAATGAATTTAACGTTTTTTGTTGGAATATTGAGAGGGGGGGAGTGAATGAGTATGAGCACTTTTACCTTTTTTTAACAAGAATATATAAACTTCAACATAATTAACATTATATCATCAATGTATCATCAATATATCATGAGCATATAAACATAAGCATCTTATCACATCAAATGCATAGTACACCAGAATTTACATGGAAACACAAATGGGAGAAAACCATTGAATTATTTCTTATATATCAAAAGAATGCATTCATTGGAAGCACCAACTTTCCAATTCTACAACTACAACCCCCTATTTATAGGATCCAACCTGAAGGAAGCTACAACTCCCCGAATTCTCTGGCTCCAACCAGAAGGAGGATACAACCCCCTGATTATGAGGATCCAACTTGAAGGAAGCTCCAACTCCCTGAGTTCTTTGAAACCAACCAGAAGGAGGCTACAACCCCCTTTCCTTGTCATGTCTTGTCACCATGAAATATAAATGTAGACCAAATGTCACTACCATAATCACCACCACTGTCACTGTCACTGCCACTATCACATCAACTTGTAACCTTTCAACATGTCACTATATACAACCTGTAACTATCATTGCCACTGCCACATAAACCTGTCAAAATTAACCTGTCCAACCTGTCACTCTCACTGATACTCAATTTGTCATTGTCACTGACATACCATCATCAACCTATCACCATTGTTGATACTCATCATCAACAAAACTAGATCCTCTCACATGGATACCATCACCAAACCATGTACATCAACCATTACATCAACCTGTATCAACCATGCACATGTATGAAACTGTGCATCAACCATTCACCAAAACCTATACCAAATAGTGCATCAACAATGCACCAACACATGTATCAAACCATGCACCAAAACCTATACCAAACTGTCCATCACCAATGTACATTAACCATGTACATCAACACCTGTACCATACCATGTACCAACAATGTATCTCAACCATATACCATATCACTTAATCATCCCATACACCATATACCATAGGATATACTAAGAAATTACTATCAATGGTGTACCTCAACCAAGTACCAACATCACTAAGAGATATATCTCATACATGTGCTGCCATATACCGAGTGTATTCCTCAACAATGTATCAATATCAATGGAAACCATACACCATGTTCCAATGCTTCAAGAGTATACTAAGAATAAGCTGCAAGCATATAATGTCATCACCATGTAACCAAACTAGATACCAAGATACCAATACATCCAATATGTACTACTAATCAATGTACCATACCAATATCACCAATATGTACCATGCATCAACAAGACATGTCTCTCAAGAATGTACCATACCATCACCAAGCATAAGATACAATCACATAAATATACATGTAACCTATAGCTGATTTGTTATACTGTAATACTGACATGTAACACTTCCACGACCTTCAGCATCCTGGTACCAACATCTATACCAAATTTTCCTTAGCCTCAAGGGACTAAGACTCTCTCTCACACAAGTCCTCATGTGAAGTGCCCTAGGAAACCTGTGGGGGTGCCTCACAGAACATGCTCAAGTTTACCCACAAGGGCCTTCTCAATTAAGGTTACATAGAAACCCTACTACTTTGTAGCTCCAAAGTTTTTTCTCTTTCTTTGCACTTTCTCTGCTGCCTTAGACTCGCCATCAAATTCGCCAATAGACCAAGATATTACACCATAACATGCTCACAAGATATATATTAAATGTATGTGTATGTATCAAATGAATGTCTCATGATGTGTACTTATACGTTTTCAACTAACACCTTTTCCTTACTTTAGGGATGACCTATATTTTCTTGTTATAAAATTTTTACCCTTTAATTAATTCACTTGTAACCAACTAGGGGCTTCTTGACCATTCTTTGGGGCTCATAACTTCACAAGGCCATAACTCCTCAACTGTGAGGAACCACATGGCATACCACCTATCAATGAAAATGAAATGACAAGGAATATCCATCTATGAGTGCATTACCTACATTTACATTTTCCTTCATGTCCATATTTCTCAACCAAATTCGGGTCCCATAACCATACCTCCAGGGATTTATGTAGACTTCATCAAATGCACTTTCATGTAGAATTCATGAAATGAACTCATCATCTCTTATAACATCAACCACTCTTGTTGACATCAATGACAACTAATTCACCATCAATCTCAACCATAACTCTAGGGATTCCATACTTCTCTGTTAAAAACCAAATATCAAGATAACATAGATAAAACTTAGAATAAGTACTCAACTCCTTGAAAAAGAGAGAATTTCAGATAATAAGCCTTTTCGAGGGGTAAACCTCCTTATACACCACATGAATTTTGAAATACAAGATGATTCCAAATGAAAACATCTCCTTGGTATATATAGGAGACTAGGAGGTATAATTACAACTAATGGACCCAAGCCGACATAAATAAAATAACATTACTAATGTAATATGCCTCAATTAAGGGGTAATGTGCCATTATTTAGGGCTTAACATGCCCCTCCCCTTGAGACAAGTTTTGTCTACAACAATTGAGTAATTATGGATGCTTCTGTATAAAAGACTCATCTTCCAAAGTGGAATCTTCAGTAGGTAGTTTCCTCCACTTAATGAGATACTCTGAAATGGATCTATTCCTCAGTTGGTGAATTATTGTGTCAATGATAGCTTTAGGCTCCAATATGATTTTTCATTCCTCTTCAAGTTCTAGAAATATAGTTTGAACTGAGATCTTGTCACCTATAACCTTCTTTAAGCATGAAACATGGAAAACTGGGTGTACTCGTGAAGATGCAGGCAACTCCAATTTGTATGCCATAATACC
>JASDQU010108541.1:22926-36719 GCA_032191745.1 Picea mariana
AAGGAGATTTGTTTTAAGATGGTTAAGATAGCATTTATTGTAAATGGACACTTGTTTATTTAATAAGTGATCCATATCTTGAGTTTGTTAGGACTTTGAGCTTATATATAGCTCATTGAAAGAGTATTGAGTTGTTGGGATGTAAATTCTTGCAATGTATCTTATGTAATTTATTTTCCTATTAATAAAATTGTGTGTCTGAGGACACTTCGGCCATTATTGTGGTATCAGAGCTCCAGTAATGCTGCTAAACTGAAGAAGAGATTTGTTGATCTGCAGAAGAGATCTCAGAGTTGCAGTCCAAGGAAGTCGGCGCATATTCTGTCAGTAAATCGGTCAGTTATTGTTCCAATTTTTTTTTAAACAGGGAAAAGAAATTGTTGTTAATTTCAGATTTCAGTCATTAGACTCAGCAAAATTCATTTTGGCAAATTGCAATTCCTACATCTTGATAAATTTTTCCATGGTGAATTAGCTTCTGACATAGTAATTTCTTGTTTTAAAAAAAAAAAAAATCAGTCTTCTGCCATTAAAACATTGTGATAATTTCTGAGCATTTTCGGTGCACGAGTATCACCTCCATTTCTGGATTCTATGAAGTTTTGGAATTCTGCAGCAACTTGGATTATGTGAATTTGTCTTCAGCCATTATTGGCAGCTTGTTTTTAGCCATTATTGGCAGCTTGTTTTCAGCCATTATTGTGGTATAGCGATTTACAAGCAAATTGGATTTTTCAGTTATCAGATTTATAACCTTAAAACATAAATCAATAGCGATTTACAAGCGTTGGCTAATAAGCCCCTCAGTGTGGGAATCGATGCCTCTAGCAGAAACTTCCAGCTTTACAAAGGCGGCGTGTTGTCAGGGACGTGTGGAACCAATATTAATCATGGCATTGTACCAGTTGGTTTTGGCAGCGAACAAGGAACCTGTACATTTCCTTACCGTTTAAAAACGCGTGGGGTGATAGAGGAGGATCGAACACGCGACCTTCCATGATTTGATTCATTTTTTTAATGACAATTGGTGCGCGTGCTTGAATTTCATGCGTCACAAGTGAATGCGTTGTGTGAATTCCATGCGTAACCATTGACTACGTGCGTGAATGATGCGTGAGGATTGGAGAAGACGATACCCGATCTACCTTCTCTGAGATTATATTGGAATATTTCTGTGGTTTTGACCAGAATCGTGACTGAAGTTGTCAGAACTGAAATTGTCAGAACTTCAAAAGATAAACACGAGGTTTATTTAATGACTTCAAAACCTTTACCATGGATTTTATCACCCATTATCAACTACCTATCTGCTACGAGACAAACTTAGATTTTGAATTCCTTTAAACAGTCCACTGCCACCCACATTTATGATAATATTAATGAGTGGAGACGCAGGAGACGCTTGATCAAACTCGATCTTCTTGACTAGTTATTAGCTGAATGGTTCACCAAGTCATTCTTCAATCAAATATCGCGTGATATTGCCATGGGTGGCGTTGTTACTGAAGAGCAGGCGATTATTTGTGATCAGTGACTAGATCTTGTTTATTCACAAACATGCACTCTTTATGAGTTACTCCCTGACGCTCCTCGCCCTTCTACCACGACCACCTCAACAACCCCAGTAGCTTCTCATGTTGTTGATGGTGTGATCGGTACTTTCCATGCTCAACCTCAATCTGCGCATGTCTCTCACACCAATCCCAAATCCCATGCTTATAATGTTCAAATTTCTCCGACTCTAGCTCCTCCCACCAGTAAAACTTCGGAGGTGAAGGTCGTTCAATCTACCCCTACCGGTAAGAATAAATCTAAAAAATGAAAGGGTAGGAATAAGGAGGATAAAAATAACAATCCACAATCCGACAAGACCAAGACACCACCTGCTGATTATAAGGAAAAACACAAATCTGGCTATCCTTTCCTTATCTGTGTTGATGATCACTATACAAAGGACTATTCAAGACATGTTGAGGTAAAAAAGTTCCTTCAAAGAACCACAAAACCTCATACACCCGCCATTTAGTTTCAACCATTCCCTTTTCAATAGTAGGCTCAATTGGTCATTCATGATTAACATTCTTCTTCCACTATTTTCTATGTCCTTATGTGTATTGGTGATTCTAAGAAGAAGACAATGCACTTACTACTTGGGCCAAAGATTACTCTCCTTCTAGGGAGAAAGTCGACGATGTCCCACTTTCGTTGGTTCATCCAACTCCTTCGACTCTATCAACCAACGGTTCTCTTCATCTCGAACGATCGGGCCCCAATACATTCCTTTTCCCTCCTCCAAAGGGCATGGTTTGAAATTCTGCATTCAATTCTCATGTGTGTGCTGCTCAAGACTACAACATTGTAGAAGACCTTGCGCAAACACCCTCCGCGATGTCAACTCTTGAAGTCCTTAAAAGTTGTTCTTCTCAACGGAAGGCACTGTTAAAATCCATCAGTGGAACTGATCCTACGGACATGAATTTTATAATCTTTGACTTGAAAGATCACATTCCAAGGCTACCCCCTCAGCTAGTGTTTCAGATCCAGGTTGTCGTCGAGAAAAAAAATATATGTAGAACCATTATCGACGAGGATGCCTCGATGTGCGTTATACAATCACTTGTTGGAAAACCATTAGCTCTCCATCTCTTACTGAATCACACAACACTCTTAAGGATTCTAATGGTTATGGATTTAAACCCTACGGTGTACTTCCCTCGTTGCCTATTACGTTAGAAGGAAAATTGGTCAATGTTGAAATTGAGGTCTTTGATGCACCTCTCGATTACGTATTACTTAGGCGTAGCTGGATTGATTCTATGCGTGCAATTGTATCTACAATGTTTCGTGTAGTACATTTTTTGCACCAGGGAAAAAATGTTACTGTAGATCATCTGACTTTTTCTAACTCTGATACTTGTACTAGCAATGTACCTTTGATGGGTCTATTAAAAGACTCAACTTTGATGGGTACTTTCCCAATCCCACCACTTGATAATCCACCTCCTTTTGTCACCTCGATCAACATGATTTCCACCTTTGTTTATGAAACTCCCACGTCCTACGACCCATGGATAGTACCTGACCTTGCTGATTATCTTCACTATGGCGACCAAATGCCTTTAAGTCTGGTTGAATTCGCTTATCAAGCCATTCAATCGACAACCCCTTCTACTCCCTCTCTTGGTGATTCATCTCTCGATCCGTTTTGCGTAATTTTTCCCATCGACGAGATGATTATGTCAGTTATGTCTATGGAAGACACCCCTTGAGATGATGGACATCATCGTTCCATTCTCTTCCTGGAACAACACACCATCGAGAGGTATCAACGAATCTCGACTCCGTTGATTGTTGTTGTCGTTTCTTCTGTTCCCGAGTCCACACACGATGTATTATATGAAGGGAACTCGAGTAATATTTCACCCACCATTCCCCTCGACATATCTATTAAACCTGGAGTTGTCGAAAATGTTCACATCAGAGCTTCGTGTTCCACCGATGAAGTCGTCACTTATAAGTCTTTTTTTCAAGAGTTTCATGACGTTTTCACATGGAGCTATGAAGAGATGTCGGGTATTGGCCCCGATATTGTTGTACACGAAATTAAGATTTACGCGGGTGCTAAACCCGTTCGGCAAAGACTTCGCCCAGTGCACCCTAGTAAACCGTCACTAACAAGTTTAAGGTTCAAAAACTTCTTAAAGATGGATTTATTTATCCCGCGGCTTTAACAGATTGGGTATCCAATCTAGTTACGGTCAATAAGAAATAAGGAACGATCTGTGTATGCATTGATTATAGGGATATCAATAAAGATTGTCTTAAGGACAACTATCCCATCCCCTTCATCGAATATATCGTCGATGATTGTGTCGGGAGTGAAATATTCTATTTGATGGATGATTTTTCCGTCTATAATCATATCAACATTTTTCCCACGAACCAACAAAAAAACGCTTTCATTTGTCATTGGGGCACCTTTGACTACCAAAAAAAACCCTTAGATTTAAAGAATGTCGGTGCGACTTTTCAACGTGGCATGTCTTACCCCTTCCACAATATCAAACACATTGTAAAAACATATGTAGATGACCTGTCGACTCATTCCATACGTTGTAGTGACCACTTGACACACCCCTGAGCCATTTTCCTTCGCTGTCGGTTCTATCGTATACGCTTAAATCCACACAAGTGTTTTTTGTGTGGATTTTGATCGATTTCTGGGATTTATTGTATCACGTCATGGGATCAGGGTAGATCCGTTGAAGGTTGAGGCGATCCTTAATCTCCCTCCTTCCTCACTCCACTGTCTTCAAAGTTTGCAGGGGAAGAAAAACTTTTTGCGTCATTTCATCCCAGACTACGTTGAATTAACACTCGGATTTACTCGACTATTGAAGAAAAGTTCTGAGTTCGTATGGGAAACTACTACCAACAAAGCCTTTAAATCTTTGAAATTGACTTTAACCTGTACCCCACTACTTTTCCCACTCGATTATAGTTGAGATTATTTTCTCTATCTCGCTACTTCGGACTCTACCATTGCCATGGTTTTAGTCCAAAAAGAAGATTCCCACGACGAATATGTCATTTACTATTTTATTCGAAGTCTTACGACCACCGAAGTCAAATACCTACATGCTGAAAAACTAGTCTTGATAGTTGTTCAAACTGTCCAACGTTTCCGTCACTATATCCTATTATGCAGGACCACTGTAATTTTCAATTGCAACCCTATGCAGCATATTATTACGCGTCAATTGCTAGGGGGAAAATACTCTAAATGGATAGTGATTTTCCAGGAGTTTGACTTAAAGTTTGCGCACGTTAAGTCTAAGAAATCCTTGATGTTTGCTGAATTAATATGTGACCTTCTATGCAGTGAGATAGAAAATGTAGCAGATGATTCTTTACTCGATGAATCCCTTTTTCTGATCAGTTCTGATGACCTTTGGTATGGAGATATTATTTTTATCTCTAGACTCAAACTTTCTGGTCCGACCTTTCTATTGTTGATTGTCATCGTATACATTACCAGGCCCATCAATACATTATCCTCGGTGACACTGTTTATCGCCGTGGGGTTGAATCCATTTTTCGACAATTTCTCACCTATGTTTAGGTATGCTATTGCCAAGAAGATCTTACGAACATAGTATTTTTGGCCTTCTTTATTCAAAGAATATATTATTTTCATCTAAAAATGTCATGCTTATCAAACATACAATAACAAGATAAGATTGCATCCCGCTCCCCTACACCTTGTAGTTTTTGTTGGACTTTTCGCAAAATGGGGTATCGATTTTATGACATGTAACTCTCACTCGGCAGGGGGGCATGGATACATCATCGTAGCCATGAATTATTTCACGAAATGAGTCAATGTGATGAATATATTGGATAATACCGGAAAAACTGCAGCCCTATTCATATTTAATCATATTATCACTCGATTCAGAATTCGGCAAGCTATCGTTACTAATCACGGTAGCCATTTTCAAAATTTTATAATGTATGAGCTTATCTATAAGTTGGGTCTTCGGTATGAAAACTCAACACCCTACTATCCATAGGCCAATGATCAAGTTGAATAAATAAACAAAGTGCTTATCACCATGCTTCGACGAATAATAAGAATCCATAAGACAAGTTGGCACATGATGTTGTTTTCATCACTACGGGCCTATCGAAAATCCGTAAAGTCTACTACGAGGCTTACGCCTTTTCAACTAGTGTATGGTATTGAAATAATTTTGCCGATTGAATGTGAGATACCATCATTGAAGCTAGATGTTTAAATTTTCCCAAACACCTCTGTTGAGGAGGAACATCTATTGTATCTTATGTAATTAGATGAAACCCGTCGTGATGCCACCCTGGTCATTGAAACCCAAAAGAAGTGCGTGAAATCCCAATACGACAAGCATGTCAAGATGCATTTTTTCTCTAAGGGTGATACAGTTCTCCTCTATGAACAAGATCGTGATCTATTAGGGGCCATAAAATTTGAGGCTATGTGGCAAGTTTCTTATATTATCAAATGAGAGTTAGAGAATGGAGCTTACGAGTTAGTGGATTATGATGAAATTCCTTTGAGTGAACCCATAAATGGGCTTTACTTGAAGAAGTATTATGCTTAGATCATTTTTGCATGACTACTTGTATTTTTATTGTATCATACTCTTCTGTGCTACTTTTGTGTGTTTTTCGTTATTTAGTTTCGACTCCTAGCTACTTACCTTGCGTTGTGCTTGGTTTCCAGATGTTGGTGTCTTCGCTACCTTATATTGGCTTCACTGATGGTGCTAGTCGTAGTACTCAAAACCTAGCTTTTGCTGCTTGGGAAATTTATGCACCTACAAATGAACTTATCAATCTGCATGGTGTTTTCCTCGGTCGTGCAACCAATAATATCGCAGAATATAGCGTAGTCATCGAATTGTTGACCGATTTTATTTCTTGGGATCTGTCACCTTGTTATATGATTTGATTCACACCTAGTAGTGCTATAGTTAAGTAATATTTATACTATCCAAATACTACTTTGTTACGGGTATATTTGCAAATTCGCCTCTTGAAATGTTATTTTGATTATATTGAGTATCAACACATATTCCTGGATGCATAAATACATTAACTGATGCATTGACTAATTATGTATTATACAGACATTTGAGACATTGTAAATCCAGTCACATATTACATGTTGTATGTGAAGTAAAGTAAGCCGGTAGAAACCTCATGTATATATATAACGATAAGAGTGTTTTACAAAAAATGTCTTTCTTCCGAAGACCAAAATATCAAAATATGAAGCCCATGGCTTCTACAAAATGACATCAAGGATGTTGTTTATGATAACAAACTACTTTTCATGCTACCTTACGAAGTAGTTGATTAAGTGAACCAGACATGCCCACAGTATGACATTGATAACATATTGAAATCTCATCCATCGAGATGTTCATCTGATGTCAAAGTCTCTAGGTTCTGCTCGATTGCCTCATAATTGTTAGCGTTCTATACTGCTACCACATCTGCTTTCCCTCTTCTCTGAATATGGGATTTACTAGGATGTCAGTGTGGCCTTACATCTGCATGGTCAAAAGTTTTGATTAGTCATTGGATTGAAAGCATAAACATCTTATATTCTAAAAATTCACAAAAACACCATAAAGACAAAACGTTTTTCTTACCTAGGTCTCCCCATTGAAAAACCTCAGGTAGAACCAAGTCGGGGTCACCTCGAAAATCCAGACCGGCATACACGTAATCATCTATCATCAATATATGAGGCCTCAATTAGTCAAAGAATGAATTGTTGTATTTGATGATGGGGCCTGCTACATGCTGAGACATGAGGTCATAACACCTTTTCATCCTTGGATCTGATGGGGATGGTATGCTCTACTCTCCTATAGACGTAAATGGGGTAATCTCTCTAGAAAGAAAGACACTAAAATAGATCCATACCCGAATTGTTTCAAGTC
Organism: Picea mariana; assembly: GCA_032191745.1. Taxonomy (NCBI): domain Eukaryota; kingdom Viridiplantae; phylum Streptophyta; class Pinopsida; order Pinales; family Pinaceae; genus Picea; species Picea mariana. Next base: position 30,417 of record JASDQU010108541.1, read on the forward strand.
CCCATTCTTTCTTTTGGTTAGTTGTGTCTTCATGCTGTGAAGAACGCCATCGCACCAGTTGAACACTCGAGGTTCCATGCATTTAACGACATACTGAAAATAGCTTTGGACAACCATGTGCAGAGATTCATTCCCCGCCATGCGTTCAATAGTAAAAAGAATGGTCCAGAGAAGAAAATACAAAACACCTCAGATGACATTTTACCTTTGCGCCTCTCATCCTTGGGGTCACAATATCGACGAATGTAATCGCTCATTAGTAGGCCACCACTTCTGCCTCCCGTTAAGGTCACACGTGCTCCATGACTAAATAACCCTGTCAAGAAATAGGTATCTTTGATATAAAAAGATAGAATGTGGGAACCCATATGAAATACCTGTTGGTCTACGTCCCACATGTGGACCAGGTACTCCAGTAACCTCAGTTGGGCTCTCGTGCCCTGGATTTTAAATAATTTCAGTGGTCCCCACTGTCGGATGAAATTCACGGTGCTCGGGTCATTTAAAGAAATGAAATCATCATATTCGTGCTCTCTTTTCCTCCACTCCATCATTTTGAAGATCAAACACCTACATGGGAACGAGAAAGGGAATTTAGGATCTTCTTTTGCAACTTTAAATTTTTTTTATTGGCTAAATGTATGCAAGTTTTTTGTGGTTTCCCGCCACCATAGGCAGTGTTTTGACATAGTGCAGGGTTTTCGTAGGTGAGTCACCGGGCACCTGCAGAAACCATTGGTTTTCATAGGTCCTAATATTGGTCACCTGTGGTGGCCCCAACGCACGACTACCAGTCTATAACTTGACTCAAAAACCACTTTTAACCAATAAAAATGAATTTAATCCATTGGAAAGTAAGAGGATGAAGAGTTTAATGTTTTGATGGAGGTCGTTCGCTGAATGGTCATCTGTGCTTCTCGCAATCGACAAGCGAAGTATGAGGTAAAATCAGGGTTTTTAGACAAATTTTAAACAAAATGCAAATGAAATAGTACCCATATTTATTTCATTTTTTTGTTTTTTCTAATAATATTTAATATTATTTAGATACATTTTATAAAAAATTAAAAGTCTAATGGTCTCGTGAGTATTTTGTTTCTCGAAGATGGAAGAAGTAGGGTACTGAACGATGAAGTATGGATGTTTTTCTGTTCGTCACATATACAAATACTTTTTAGGGTTTTTCAAAAAAACCTCGAGCCCAATCTTTGTTCGTTCTCATGCTCTAAAATCAAAGAGAACGCAATTGAGTATACTTTTGTTGTTTTTTCCGTACTCGTCATGGTAACACGAAAAACAAAATTCATGGAGTATCCTTTAAGCTCTTTTCATGCTCGATAAAAAACGAAAAGATTGTCGAACGACCTTGTAGGCTTGTTCTTTTCACGTTCGTAAAAGTATTTGAAGAAAACATTCGATGGACGATAGTTATCACTTTTTCGGTCTCGTCGAACTATTTAATGAAAAATTAACTAGAAAAGTTCTTTTTAAGTGTTTTTCAGAATGTAAACATGAAAAACCCCTCAGTTTTCTATCTTTTGATTCATTAAACAAACATCGAAAGACACGCCTGAGACTGAACTACTCCTTCTTAGGGTTCGTTAAACATATTTCGAGGGACTCGTCTGAAATGTGAGTTTGCATCAATAAGCATATGTTATCCTCCTCAAGTTTGTGTAAAAATAAAGAGATACTCACTCTTGAACACAACACCCCTTTTTTCATCATTTGAATCTAGGTTGAGAACTCGATTCGTCTCTCGTCTGAATTTCTGCAAGTTTGTATCTTCGGTCGTCTTTGAGTCAATGCTGTCAAGACCATAGTCATGTTATCCATATGTTCAAGAAAAGTCCAAACAATCCCTATATTGAGTCGGCCATCTATAGTTGTCAATTCCTACCATGACGGATTTTTTTGTGTTAGTTTTAAATCATATTCGTACTTTGCTCTACCCTAAATCTGTTACTTATTTCGTGTCATTGATGGGGGATACATCAAGAGCTCATGTGACGAGTCTTTTCTTGACGACTTCAACTCATTATCTAAGAACGAGACTTATAAATCATTTAGTACCTTAAAGCTTGCATGCCTCAATGGAAGGTTTTTTCGCTCTTGACAGTGGATGCACATCATTGGTCCCTGATCAAGAGATTCCATCGAGTGTTCAACTTCAACTCATTTATTCACATTCGTTGGATTATACTACGATACCTTGGGAGTCATTGACATCAATGGTGATTACCCTCGCAATTGTTAACGGTTTATATTAATGACCGGTAATCAAGTGGTTTTTAACCATGCTCAACTTCAACATCTGTAATCACATGGTTAGATGCGTACCTACAGAGGACGGGATTGAAGACACTGGATCTCATCATTTTCGATCCAAGTTGCGATGCAATATTTGTGATTTTTATTGACACATAGATCCACTTTGTATGTTTTGTGGCTATGTCTGCATTTGATCTTTTCTAATACATAAATCCATAGTGTATTCTTGGTGGCTATATAAAATCTTGATGACATGGATCCAAAATGTATAATTGGTGGCCATGGCTTACATTTATGATGTAAATCATTTGTAGTCTGAACATGGGAATGCCTACCTCATACATGGTATAATATTGTGTAGATGCTTGGTTGTTTGTAGGTTCCCGATTGGTGCGTTCTTTGTTCTCGACACACGCATATTTTACAAAGTATTTTGGTTGTCACGAGTTCCAACCTCATACTTTCGGGGGAATTATGTTACACATTATTTTGGTTGACGACTCTATAAGCATGTGTTCAGGCTCTCAAAATGATCTTTTTCCTAAGAAAATTCACTATTTTCTTCTTCTACAAAATTGTTTTTTAGAAGGGCATCACAGGTCGCATGTGGTACACAGTGTAAATATCCTTGATTTCTGCAAGTTGCTCTATAGACGGATCTCGAGTTTTCCGTAGGTTGATATATAGGCAGGATGCGACAAAAGTTTGAAAGCTAAAAGAAGAAAGAAGTTCACAAAATTTCTAGAAGGGGAATCTTCTAGAATGTGAGGTGGCGTTCGTATGGTTGTGGTCCTACTATCTTCTTTGATCTGGTGGGATCAACCTCACCCCTTTAAACCACTTCACCTTTTTTTATTGGATAAATCAGTAAATTGAGACATAAACTAATCTCCCTAAATCCACCTGGATCTAGAACAAAACAAGATGAGACATGACATTTTTCCTAAGTTACAATCATTGAATTTACTACTAAAAAAGGAGTTGATGACTTACCTTTGAAATCGCTTCCTTATATCTTTGTTGTTTGACTTCAGAAAAGTAGCATGGTTAGAAACCACTTGATTACCGATCATTAGTGAAGACTGTTAACAAGTGCGATGGAAATCACCATTGATGTCAATGACTCCCAAGGTACCTTAGTACAATCCAATGAATGTGAATAAATGAGATGAAGTCGGACATTTCATGGAATCTTTTGATCATGGACCAATGATGTTTATCCACTGTTGAGAGGGAAAAAACCTGCCATTGAGGCATGCAGGCTCTAAGATACTAAATGATTTCTAAGTCCCGTTCCTGGATAATGATTTGAAATCGACAGGAAAAGACTCATGACAGGAGGGCCTTTGTGTATTCCCCCATCAATGACACTAAATAAATAACATATTTAGTGTAGAGAAGAAGACAAATATGATTTGAAAATGACACCGGGAACGCTGACATGGTAGGAATTGACAACTGCAGAAGACCGACTCAATAGAGGGCTTGTTTGGACTTCTCTTGAACATATAGATGACACGATGATGGTGTTAGCAGCATTGAATCAAGGATGACGCAAAATATGAACTTGCAGAAAGTCTGAGAAGAGACAAATGGATTTCCTAACCCGTATTCAAATGATGAAAGGGGGGTGTCATGTTCAAAAGTGACACTTTACTGCCACTAACACAAATATAGAGACACATTTCTTTCCCAATTTCCCCCCCACCATTTCTGGCGAGTACCTCTTTATTTTACACAAGCTTGAGGAGGATAACATATGATTGTTTATGTAAACTCATCCTTCGGACGAGTCCCTCAGAGTATATTTAACGAACCCTAAGAATGAGTGGTTCGGTCCCATACAAATATTTCGATGTTTATTTAATGAGTGCAAAGATNATGTTTATAGAGTCTGAAAAACACTAAAAGAGAACTCTCCCAGTTCCTTTTTCGTAAAATAGTTCGACGAGATCGAAAAAGTGATAAACTATCGCCCATCGACACATTTTCTTCAAATAATTTACGAGCATGAAAAGAACAAAGTCGCTCAACAATATTTTCGTTTTTATGGAGTGTGAAAATAGCTTAAATGATACTCCATGGATTTTGCTTTGCGTGTTACCATGACGAGTACGAAAAACTGACAAAAGTATACTCAATGTAATTCTCTTTGATTTTTGAGCACGAGAACGAACAAAGATTGAGTTCGACGTTTTTTCTGAAAAACCCTAAAAAGTACTGGTATATGTAACGAACAGAAAAATGAATCAAGAAAAAACATCCATACCGCATTGTTCAAGACCCTCGTTCTTCCATCTGCGAGAAACAAAATACTCACGAGACCATTAACACTTTTAGGTTTTGATAAAATTCATTTAAATAATATAGAATATTATTAGAAAAAAAAAATGGGGGTAAAACCTCTTTTTACTATTTCATTTACATTTTATTTAAAACTTGTCTAGAAATCCTGTTTTTACCTCATACTTCGGTTGTCAATTGTGAGAAGCACAGATGACCATTTAGAGAACGACTTCCATCAAAACTGTAAGCTCTTCATCCCCTTCCTTTTCAATGGATTGAAATTCATTTTGATTGGTTAAAAGACAGTTTTTGAGTCAAGTTTTGGACTAGTAGGCACGCCTTGGGGCTGCCGTAGGTGACCAAAATCAGGACCTGCAGAAATCAATGATTTTCGTAGGTGTTTTGTGGCTCACCTGCAGAAATCCCACACTGCATTAAAACTTTGTCTGCGGTGGCCGAAAACTAAAACAAATTTGCATGATTGACCAATAAAGAATTTTCAAAGCATCAATTGAAGATACCAGAATGATCCGGGCACCGTAAATGTCTTTCAACAATGTGGATTATTAAAATTATTTAAAATATAGGGCATGAGAGCCCAAGTGAGGTTACTAGAGTACCTGATCCACATGTAGGATGTAGACTAGCAGATGATTCATGTGGGTTCCCAGATTATTTCCTTAGATACTGAGTATATCTATTTCTTTATGGGGTTATTTCATCGTGGAGCACGTGTGACCTTAACAAGAGGTAGAGGTGGTGGCCTATCAATGAGCGAGTACATCCGTCGATACTGTGAACCCGAGGCCGAGAGATGCAAAGGTAAGGTAGTCATAAGAGGTGTTAGGGATTTAATTCTCCAGACAATTCTTTTTACAATTACATGTATGGTGGGAAGTGCATCTCCGCACATGGCTCTCCAAAGATGTTTTCAATATATCGTGGAATGCATGGAACTTCAAGTGTTCAATTGGTGCGATGGTGTTCTTCGCAGCATGAAGACACAACTAACCAAAAACAAGAATGTATATTTGAAGCAATGTGGGTATGGATCTATTTTGGTGTCTTTCTTTTTAAAAAGAGTCCCCCATTTACATCCTACAGGTAGAATGGGGCATCCCAACTCCACGAGACACAAAAATGAATAGGTGGTGTGACCTCATGGATCGACATGTAGTGGGCCCCAACATCAAATACAATGATGGATTCTTTGACTATTTGAGGCCTCAGAGATTGATGATATATGATTATGTGTATGCCAGTTTGGACTTTAGAGGTGACCCCGATTTGGTTCTACCTGAAGGATTTCAGTGGGGATACCTAGGTAAGAAAAACATTTTGTTTTTATGGTGTTTTTGTGAATTTTAGAATATAAGATGTTTTTTATGTTATAAATCCAATGGCTAATCAAAAAAATTTGACCATGCATATGTAGGGCCACACCAACCTTCGAGTACATCCCCTATTCAGAGACGAGGGAAAGCAGCTGTGGTAGTAGGATGGGATGTTGGAGATTATGAAGTAGTCGAGAAGAACCTAGAGAGTTTGACAACAAATGTCTCAGATATCTCGATCGACGAGATTTTGAGGCGTTAACCGCGCCATACTGTGGGCGTTTCTTGTTCATTTAGTCAACAACTTCGTAGGGTAGCACATGCAGTAGTATGCTACCATGATCAACAACCATGATTCTATTTTGTAGAAGACATGAGCTTCATATTTTGATATTTTGGTAATCGGACGGAA
>JASDQU010108541.1:59249-72036 GCA_032191745.1 Picea mariana
AAGGTTCATTGTCTTTCCAAAATTCTCATGACAAGTTTGTCCACAGTATCTTATCCAAATATAATTATATTTACAAGGTGGGGGGAACATGGGTATTACATCAACCCTTTCATTATTAAACTTGGAAAATTGAATAGGGTATTCGAGCACTTGTTTATTTTGATGAGATGGTTTGGGTGTACATGCTTAGATGGCTCTTTTATTGATTTGATTTACTCATCATGATGCATTTGCATTGAGACCCTTGTGTTGAAATATTGTAACTGCAAAGAGTATTCTATTTATTATTGAGTCATTATTGATTATATCAATTCCCTTTTGTGGATTGATCATGTCGAGCTTTGTAAATTGCCCAATCCCCTTTTGGGAATTGGTAAAACCCTAATTATATCATTCAAATTAAGATGTTGAACCTAGGTCTAATTAAAGTGGTTTTAACCACTAAGTGAAGAAGTTGTCCTTGCCTAGTGAAGAGACACCTCCATAGCGCCTGCCAACTAATATAAATAAGAGAAGCTAGTGCCTCATTCAAACACTCAATCATTCCACTCAACAAATGCACAAGTTTGGAGATAGCTGCAGCTGGGAGAAGGAAGAGAGAGGCACATTGCTCAGTGTTGGATATTCTCTAGTGTTTGTTTTATTGTCTTGGCATTGTATTGGCTATTTATAGTAAGGAAGTTTTGTTGGTTTTTCTCCCCCATGAGGGTTTTCCAGGATAAATGTTGTGTATCTTATGATTGTGTTTCTCTCAATGATCCTACCTATGTTATTGTTATCTAGTAAATTTAAAAGAAACTTAATAGATGCACTAAAATTAACATGGTATCAGAGATAACTTGAAGAGATCACCTTTCACTGAATAAGAAAAAACGTCATTGATGTTGTACAAGAAAATTAGGGATTTTTATTGAAGAGGAATTTCATCCTAAAACTCATCAAGTAAGTGTGCCCTAGCCTAGCGATCTCATTGAAAGCTTGAACGCAATTTTTCTATGGATATAACTCACAGAAAGTGAAACCCTAGTTTTCACTGGTACTAGAAAACCAAAAAACCAAAAAACTAGAACCAGTACCAGAAGTACTAGCGTAGAATTATGCAACCCAAGTTTCAAGGGGTAAAACTTGGATTTTCAAAAAAATTATTTCACCAAGTTACTTGCCTTAGCCAAGCGCACCTCCTGGTAAGTTCAAATCTAAATTATGAGAACTTTCATTTTTTGGTCATTTTTCGAGCTTCAGGTCAAGATGTCTGCAACAACATGCTTGTTGACAAGTTAGAAGGTGTGGATAAATTTTGTTCTTGGAAGTATATGATTGCACTCATTCTTGAATATAATTACCTATCAATATTCATCAAATAAAATGTATGAGAACCAACAGATGCTAGAACTAAAACAAAGTACTAAAAGGACATGGTTAGGGCCAAAAGAATCATTGTAGACTCTATCAAAGATCACTTGATCCCTTAAGTGGCATCTAAATATACCCAAAAATAAATGTTTGATGCCCTAACCAGATTATATGAAGGAAGAAACATTAACTGGAAGATGAACTTGGGAACTCAACTCAAGAATACAAGATGCAGAAAGGAGAAACAATTCATGAATGTTTCTCTAGAATATATCAATTCAAGGAACAACTAGAAGCAATTAGAGATACCCTAGATGAGTATGAACTCATAATGACAACTCTTAATGGTCTCACAATGTTAAGAACCCAATACTGAATACAAAAGCACCACAATAGATATAGAAGAACAATATAGAAAAACACCACTTTATTATATCAAACCCTTGAGGTAGGGCAACACCATACAATGGATCCTATTATGGAAGGGATTCTCTCATGTTCACTTGCCTCTTCGAGGGGGAATCCTCCTATTGAGCTACCTCTCCAAATACAATATCTCTCTTCATGTCTCATTACATTGTTTGAATCCCTTTATGTAGTGCTACCATCACCTAAGAACATTCTAGAGGAGGAATCTTCTAGAAGTAGAACCTTGTAAGAAGTCCTCTTACATTTTTTATATCTAATTACTCATTTATTATATCTTACTACCATAGTGGGCCTTATTTAATAATATAGTGGACCTAGTCCACCTTACATTGAATGACCTCCACTATTATCACTATGGGCCCTCTGGGCCCCCCCACTACCCCTCTATCTACCTTACATTCCATCCCCCTTATGAAAGAATTGTCCTCAACGCTTGCTGTACAACCATATACCAGGATCCCATGGATAATTGTGGACCATAATGCTGAAGAAGACTGGAGAACCAAGGTCCCATGTAGAAAGGAAAGCCACCATGTTGATGTAGTCTGACCACCATTGTAAGCCAGGGTCCCATGTCCAAGTGCTCATGTGAACTCCTCGTGGAATATTTTGGAACCCAATAACCAACTCAAAATGATGCTCCAAATACTAACACCTATCATTTGGATCCAAATAAGAATATCCATCCACATAGTGGAATAGGGTTGTAGTAGAATCTGGAAGGAATAATACCATTGTAGAATATGCAGGATGGACACTGGTAATAATCATTGGCTCTCGATTTGTCACATTGATGCTCTCTACAGAAGGTGGAGTAGAGTCATAAAATAAAATATGGAAGTGGTTATCATCCCAGAAATGACAACTATCCATATACCAATCATCACAATCGTCCTCAAAATCATACCAAACATATATTTCTTGATTATATTCATCCCTGATGATGTCTGCATAAGAAATCTCTCCTGCAAGCTATTCAATGAACTACGAAGACTATTATTGAGGCCATATGCAAGGTCATGAAATTTGTCATGCAATGTGTCACACAATGTGTCATACAATTGAGATTTGAATGCTTCAAGAATTGATATTTGAATGAGATCATGGTTGATCCCAAACTGAAACAACATCCTGAAGTGCTCTTCCTATCAGAGACACTTCCAGCCCAATCTGATTTAGTGTACCCACTCAGTGTGAAATCATGATCTCCATCATAGCTAAGACCACAATATAATGTACCCTTAAGGTACCTCATCAAATGTTTTGCATCAACTAGGTGAACATGTCTGGGTTCTACTAGAAACTGAGACAAGGTGTTCATGGAAAAACAATTATCTGGTTTGGTGTTCGTCAGGTACATCAACAATCCAATGTTCTGTCTATACAGTGTGGCATCAATCAATTCTGACGAAGTGTTGACCAGTAGCTTCAGCTTCGTTTCCATGGGTGTATTCATGGACTTTCACTCCAACATGTCAAATCTCTTCAGGATTTCAACTGCATACTTCCCTTGGTTAAGGAAGATTATCTCTGGACTCTACCATACCTCAAGACACAAGAAATAATGCATTAGGCCAAGGTCTTTCATCTGAAATTTTGAAGAGACCTTCTTCTTACATTCAGTGATGAGATTTTATTCTCTAGTTAATAATAAGTCATCCACATACAACATTAATATCACTGGCTCATCATTCATAACCTTGAAGTAGATTTTTTTACTATTGGTAAAGCCCAAGCTCGTCAGGAAACTGTCAATTCTGTCATATCAAGCTCTAGGAGCTTGCTTCAACATGTACAAATCCTTCTTCAACATGAGTCTTTCTATCTTCAATATTTAAATCAATTTTTCTTATTACATTGTACCAATCTGGTACACTTGCTCAGCTGCAACTCAATTTGCACGATCATGTGCTAGCTCTATGTGCTTTATTTAAGGCACTATCTATTTCACTACCTGGGAGTATTTCCTCTACTCTCTCTGCAACTGTTCCTTCTGGAATCTGGGATTCTGCACCTGTATCTTCTCTGAGGCTGAGAATGAATGCTTCATTCTCACTATGGATGCTAAAATATGAGAGTAACTCCTCTTATTTTATCACCGCAACAGTTTCATTTGAAACTGAGAGTGTCTCATTAACTGATACTAAGGATATATCTTCTTCTTTCATGGGGGTAATGATATCATAGTCATGTCTTAATGACCTAATTGATGTACTGCATCAACTGTCACTCAAATTTTAAGTATGGGAATTGCTCCCCCTACATCTCATACTATATATGAATCATGGTTGTTCTGGATGTCTTCATAAGTATTGGAACTGTTTCTTAAATAAGTGTCTCATCATAGTCTTCTCCCTTTTTGCTAGGAGAATCCTCTGGACATACATCAGGCTTTGTACATCTGCAACACATTTGATCTGTATAGATCAATATTGGAAGTCAATACTGAATTCTCTTCTCATGGAAGATTTTCCTAGTCTTTCTGATTGGCTTCCTTCTTTGTCACTGAAACAAGCGAATCATCCCGGAGATTTCATATCTCCTAGGAGTCTCTGAATTTATGATCTAGTCTTCTCACGACATCTGTCTTTAGTCCCGAAAGTTGTCTCTTCATATGATCCTTTCTGAGATCAGGTTTACTCTCGATTGAGTCTACAAGGACTTCATCATCTCTTACAGGGTATACTTGGTGTTGTATACCAAGTCTAAATATGGAAGATAGAGTCAGGCTTCAAACGAGATCTGCTTCCCATTCCAATGTTTGGTTATCTTTGGAGCCTTCTTCTCCTTTTAGTCGATCTTCATATGAGATATTCTGAATCTCAAGAGATAGCTTCTTATTCATGAGTGTATATGGTCATGTACATAGTCTTCTTCATGTCTCATATAATATGTTGTCTTCTACAACCTTCACTATAGATTTCTCACGATTATCACCTGTGACCTGAAACAAGGTCAACAAAACTACAAGAAAGAATAATATCCTTTTGATAAAATAGATAAATAAATAGCATGAATAATCATCACAATATCTCCTTTAGAGCCATCACTTGTGGCTTGTCTGAAGAAACAATCAAAAGTAAGATATACACTATGAAATCAGGCAACACTCTTATAGTGTTGTGATCGAACATTCCTCCATGGCAACCTGGAACTAACACACAAGGTTTCTCCTAGAGGAGGTGTTAGTTGTATCAGGTAAATGATTACATTAAGTATTTACCTCTGTATGCTCACATGCTATCAAGTATAATACTTTACAAAGACTGTTATCTCAACTACAGTGGTTACCTGTAAAGGGGTAGTCATCAAATTGTCATGTGTACCTTTGAATTTTATCAACTTGATTAATCAAACATGGAGCCTGAAGCCTTGTCCTCAAGAATGCGTGTTCTTGCTTTTCTTCCAAGTCTCCTTCACTCAAGATGACAAGTGATTTTTTCAACCTGTCTTCCGTACTAAGACAATATGATATTATCTTGACAGAAAGTTGGGTTAGAGGATAAACTCTATGATCTCAAATTTTAATCCATCTAATACCTTGACTCAGATTTTGATCAAAGGTTAGAATGATAGTCATAGCTACATCATGCAACACTAATCAAAATAATGTCATAACAAATAGATGCATATTAGAATAATCAAACCCGGGTTGCATTATTCCTCTGAACGTGTTGGATCTTGAGATCCTTCTGGATCTATGGCAAGAGATCCCTTCTCATGCAAATACCCTTTAAAGATTAACTGTGAGTACATACCTCTAACGACACTTGTAGGTAAAGGCATCATCTAGTAGCAACGGTAATGATCACCAACTCTTAATAACTTAAAGGGTGACTGCAACTAGTACAATGGATGTAATTGATACTACATCTGCATATGATACTGCAACTGGTTCTGAGACTACAAATGCAACTACAACTTAGGGTTTTATGAGAAAACCCTAATTTTTCAAACTTCAAATTTTGAAATCCTGATCCAGGGGATAGATGCGCTAAGCTGAGGCGAGTAAGCTGGTGTAGTCAGATTTCTGAAAATCCAACTTTTACCCCTTCAAACTTGATCAATGGATTTATAGACTGGTGCTTCTTGTTCTCTGGTACCTCTGGTACTTCTGGTACTTTGGTTTTCTGGTACTTCTGGTACTTTGTGAAACTAGGGTTTCACTTTCGGGGAGATCTAGCCACTGAAAAGTTGCACTGAGGATGCCAAAGTGATCCTTGAGGAAGGGCACACTTTTCTAGATGGTTTTGGGGTTGAAATACTTCATCAACAAAAAGCCCTAATTTGCTTGTACGACAACAATGATGTTTTTCACTTTCTCTTGTGAAAGATGCTCTCTTCAACTTAGCTCTGATACCATGTTAAGGTTTAAGCTATTATTAGAGTTCTTTGCATTTCACTAGATAACAATAACATAAGATAGGATCACTGAGAAATACACAATCACAAGAGACACATCATTTATCCTAAAAAACCCTCATGGGGGAGAAAACCCTGCAAAAATTCCTTATTATAGATAGCCAATACAATGCCAAGAGATAAATAAAACAAATACAGAATGTCCTCTCCCAAGAATGTGCCTCTCTCTCTCTCTTCTCCAACTGCAACTCTGAAACTTTCTTCTCAATGAGCAAGTGAGTGTGTATCTAAATGAGATTCTAGCCTCCTTATTTATACAACTCTGGTGGAGGTGTCTCTTCACTGGAAGGGCCAACTTCTTCTTCTAGGTGGTTATAACCACCTTTAATATATTTTGGAGCCCCTTTAATATATTTTGGGGCCGACTTCTTATTCTGCCTATTACAATTATGTTTTGACCAATCCGCAAAAGGGGATTTGGTCTTTTAAAATAGTCGACATGATCAATCTGCAATAGGGGATTGATTTAATGAATAATAATAAAAAAATAATTAGAATACACTTTGCAGATACATTATTTCAACACATATTAATATTCCATAATATAAAAGGCAAAACGTAATGGGAATGCTCCACGTTGGTTTAAAGCCAAAGAGTGAAAATCTTGTCCATATAGTCTTGAAAGTTGCTTGTCCATAATGCATCCAAATCCAAGACGCCATCACTATCAAGAGTGAATAGTATTTAAACCAATTCAGGATCCAAATGCTCATATCACACAGGATAGAGTTGAATCCCCAAAATCAAGTAATATTACAAAAATAGTGAACTCGAAACCACTCATACAAGAGTTGGTTTGTTCAAAATTAAACCAATTTTTTATAAAACATAAAAGGGGGGAAAATACTGAACATTTGAGCGTATAATTGAAAATATTCGCTCCTAGCAATCAACACCATAATCTTCCATTTCCCGAGGATAGAAAAAACTGATTTGATATATTAGAAAAACAATTACTAATTACTAATTATTATTCAAAAGAGACTGGCTACAGAATCATAGATTATGTAACTAGTCTTATTTTTAGCAAATTAAATCAAAATTCAAATCCACTTATTTTGACTTAGATAACAGAAATGAATGAAATGAAAATAAAATCGTTTTACCACTAAAAATTAACCAAAGAGGGATCAGACAGTTCATAGTTTATAATTGCTTTGACACTGGTCGTATTCTTAATGATTATATTTCCAACCCTCTTGATTCGTTTATTCTCCCTCTCTGTATGTGCCTTGAGATCAAGGTAATATTGTTTCAATAGATCGTTTTGAACAGTCAATGTTTTAATTCGAGTCAGTAAGAGTGGAACATATGTATAGTAATGCTCCACCCAGTCGAGACAATTATCATAGTGTACCGGGGAGATGGCAGATCAACGCGAGACACAACCGATCAGGGGTGCTTCAATCTTACCTGCGGTTTGTTCCATATCATCCTCAATACCTGAAAATCCTTCTTTACCCTTAAGACACATGGGTAAATTGGTCACGAAATCATATGGTTCAACATGGGTGATAACCTCCCTCCTCAAACATTGATTTTATGGGTCTTCAAGTGCCAAGAAATCCTCTATCTCCTGATCTGAACACTAATCATCGATCTCGATCGATTCGATCGAGCTAAGATGATTAGCCTTTCAGTTTCTTAGTTTTCTAGAGATTAGACGACCAACATTCTTATTCTTGAAACTCAAATACGTACACTATTGTTTCCTTCCTTTATAGAGTTTCTTGACATCAGATTTAACATTAACGTTTAAACTAGCATCGTTCACAGAAACATGATGATCTTTTCCCTTTAATTCAACAGTCACTTGTTCCAGAGATATTGCAGGTGAAAACCTACATGGAAATGCTTTATCTAGAGGGGTTTTATCAATAAATTATGGTCCATCAATTGAATTAACGAACTGGATTTCAACGACTGACCTGTCCAAGTTAGGGTTTTCAATTAAAAGAGGTTTGGTTGTAGTGTTAGTCTCGGTTAGTCCATTTCTCATCAGAAATGTCTCTCAATTGTCACCTATGTCCGACACATGATACACTAACAAGATTTTAACGAGTCCATGGTGAAACAGGCTCAAATTGATACCCTATCGCTTGTAAGGATTGTAAATTTTGTAAAGACTCATCCATAAGTAAAAGGGGACATCCAACTCAAACCCTATGAAATTTATAAGCAAACGGATATGGTATAGAAAAACCAGTCCGTAGCGACCTTCACACCTAACAAATTGCTTCAGAATTAAAAGTAGACTATGCCATCTAGGTTTTAACAGAGCAATAGGAATACCTTTTATACAACAAGTGGTTTTACGGGAAGTCATAAATAAACTCCATGGGACCTCTTCTATTCTAGCATTTTTAAACCACCACTCACCCTTTGATGGGAGCCTTGTCGCTTTGCTCACAAAATCCTCTGTCAATTCCAGCTGTATATCTCCAATCTTGGCTCTGAAACCATCAAAGGTTTGTGTAGAAGATTTTGCAACCTCGAGATTATATCCCTCAAACTTCTTGAGGAATACATCCCACCCATGGGCCTTTAAGTCATCAATTGCGTTTTCATGGGATAGTAAGGCTTTGCATATGTTCGGATCTATACGAACGGCGAGTGCCATGACCACTGTGATAAGGATGCAACAGAAACGACTTGGAATAGTTTTAGGTTCCCAATGGATGGGCAATAGAAACAGGTCTGAGCGAAGAGTGAAAGCATGAAAATAGCAGAGCCCGGGGGCTATCATAACTCGGATAGGAGAATTAGGGAGAACATAAACTAGAGGGTTCATATAATTCCATACCATCTCTCGCAATGAGTGTCAAAACCTACATAGTACAAAAGCCTATGCACATAATGAATAGCTTCATTAATGTTTTGGGCCAACAAGGTAAGGCGAAAACGCAAGTACAATATGCCTTTACTCATTGGCATGAATGTTGATATGACTATTAAACTCATGAGAAGAATATCAACAGTTAACCAAGGTTCTTCATGCATCAAAACATTTCGAGAGTGAACTATCGAACCATCGAATTCATGACAACCATAATACAACAAAAAAAATCGATAATGGATTAATCAACCATTTCATAAGATTTGAATTTTAAACACACATGGGTGGCTTTTAAAATGATATTTCTATGACAAAAGATTATGAAACCAAGCCAAGTTTTATGTTTAAATTCATGCTTACAGCCATGAATTAAAAATAAAACAAATGAAAATGCAAACGATAAAAACTCAATAAGGTGAGCTTTAATCCAACAATAGCTTTGAAACTCAGAAAAAACGATTACAAATCGGAGGTGATGGAAGCTACAGAAAGGTGTAATCTCTTTCGATCGTGTTAAGTATCAAAAATCATGTGTGGCTACCAACAATCGAGTGTGAAAAGGTTTAAGCAATATTGCAAATGGAGATCCATCATAAACACACTTATGTAGAGTGTTGAATTGAATTCTTTACCGAGTGTGAGTTGTGTTTTTGTTATAGTCTGATTTGCAAGAGGGTCCTTTCTTCATACATCAAGTGATATCAAAGTTTCCAATGCGTGACTCTCACTTGCAAGGGACTCACTCCTCTTTACATGGACTCACTCCTCTTTACATCATCTTGCATATATAATAAACCACTAAATATATTTTTGCATATATAATAAACCACTAAATAAATTTTTAATCCTTACCCTCAATGGCTCGTAGGTACTATATATATCCGTTTTTCCTTTTTTAAGATCATTTTGAAAAATTCATAATAAAGTAAATCAATACCAATAAAACTGTATTACAATAGTATAAATCAAATTTATTAAATTTGTAAATGAAACCACAAGTTAAAGATGGTTTAATCTTATTATTAAATTTAAAATGATGATTATATTTATCAAATAAATCCAATGCTTTTTTAAATATTTTGTTTGAAATAAAACATCATGCATGATATCATTTGCCAATTTTTTTTTTAAAACATAGTGTTTATTCCGAGCATGAAAAGTAACAAAATTTTAAGAAGAATTTAGCTTTAATAGACAATTGGAAAGACATAATTAAAGAATCTCCATTCGGAAAAAAATGTTGGTTGGTTTTGTGAAGATAAGTCATGATTGTTATAGAACAACTACACTTAATGCAAGGAGAGTAGAATAGCTTAGAATCCTCTGTCATCCTTGAACTCTTTAACGACCACATTAAATATTGTTATTGGTCCTAGTAGTGGAACTCAGGGTTTTCACGGTTAGCAATGATGTCATATTACTTCCTGACTTGAAGGACTATTTTTTGTTCTTGAGATTTATTAGGCTATAGATCATTTTCTTTTGTTAGTCATGTTTTCATGCTAGCAAAGGTCATGGTATTGAGTCACGTTGCTTGGAAGCTTGTTTTTGTTTTCAACAACGCCACACTTCTGGAGAAAAAGACGACTGTATAAACCAGTGGAGGAGTTGGATCTTAACGACAAAATCGAAGAAATTTACCTTCGCAACGATGCTTTGGTGTCGTTTTTTCCCAAAATTTTCAGCAAAATCTACCCATGCAACCAACAACAAGAGTAACTCCTAGCGGTCGAATAATTAATTGCAAGGCAAAGAAAATACATCTAATGTTAGGCAACAAAAACTCTCGTCATGGCTAGGTAGTTGGTCACACATTTCATAAAAGTGTTGGGTAAAAGTTCTATATTTTTTGGGTTTTTTTGGTAAGAATTCGTTGATATAAATCTGAATAAAATTGTTATTTTTTGTTGTTTAAATTGCATTTCAGAATGCATAAATAGATTCAAGATGCTGGAAAATCCTTGAAACACTTGGATTATACAAACAAAACTACTTATAACACCTAAAAAGTAGCAAAACACTACTTAACAAACCAAAAAAGTAGCAAAAAAAAAGTCATAATAGTAATTATTATTAATTTGACATAAATTGTATAAAATCTATTATTTTTAATTTTACATTCCTTAATTTGACATAAAAAGTATAAAATCTATTATTAATTTGACATAAATTATACTGCAAAAAAGTCATAATAGTAATTATTTAAGCGGAAATATGTAGATATAAAAATATGAAATCGTAGTACAATTTTCTGGGCTCAGATTTGATCATGATTATTTCTACAATTTTTTGGGTTCATATTTGATCATGATTACTACGAGATTTGATTATTATTATCATACGATTTTATTATCATGAAGTGTGCGAAAGGGAAAAGCAGAGAGCATCATTGGGCATTCAAATCATTCGATGTTTTGCACTCTTTTCTTATATATTAGCATTGGAATTCATTCTATTAGATGTTTTTCTCTCTTTTTCTGAGATACAAGGATGGCCATGCTTGCTCTATTTCGATTTTATTCCTTCTCTTCTTATCTGGTTTGTGTGTAATATCTGGTTTGATTTGCTGGGTATATTTTGTGCGATTAGTTTTATGGGGAAGGATATCAGTCTTGATCTTCCCACTCCCTCGTAGATGCTTTGGGGAAGAGAGGCAAAACATAGCAGAGCAGGTATAAGCTTGGTTCCATGTTATCTGCAAAGTATTCTTCTCTACATTGGTGTATTAATCGAATTCTAAGGCACGTGTTATTTGTCTCGGTGCAGAAAAAGCAAGTCATGGAGCGTTGTGACTGCCTGTAACGGGAAGGATTAGTCATGGAGAGAAAAAGAGCGTTGTGACTGCCTGTGACGGGAAGAATTTGTTATCTGCTGTAAGTAAAATTGCAATTGCAATAGAAACGTTTTTTATCTGGGGTCTGCTAGATCTAAGAAATTTCGATATTTGCTGTAAATAAAATCACAAGTGCAATAAAATCTATTTTTATGTGGACTCTATTAGATATACGGAATTTTTTGATAATTTTGAATTCTGCTTGTTTTCAAGCTTTATATATGACCAACGCTCTACGGTGCCATGGATGAATACCCAATAATGTATACGCATGTGGATAATAGTTTTAGGTTTTCTTCTTTGCTCAGATTTTATTATTTGCTAAAACGCTGGGCTGGCGATCACAGTTACTTCTCTGTTATTGTTTTCCTTTTAATTTGCCGGGAGGTTCTGTGTGTATATTTTTCGTTTATCTTTTAATATTTTGTAGTTTCAATCCTCTGAGAGATAGTTACTTTAATATTGTGTGGAGTTTTGAATTTAGGGTTTTTATCGTCACCAATATCTATATCCATAGAGGCCAGTGTTTTCTGTTAAAATTTCCATTGTATTGTTGTTTGCAGGAATGCGATGAATGAGAGAGGGCATTGGACCGCTCAACCCTTTTTTTTTTTATGGACATCCATTCCACGTAGGTATCTTTAATTAATGCTGTCCGTTCACAAGTCACATTACACATTTTTGTTTATATATATATATATATCCGTATGAATTTTTTCATTTTTATATATTATCCATTCTATTTTGTCGATTATATACAGCTTTAAATATACTCAAAATATTTCGAACTATTTAAATATTTCGAACTATTTTAAGAAATAAAAAGGTTACGACTTTAAATATACTCAAAATGTTTCGAACTATTTAAGTAATAAAAAGGTTTTCGATATCTTTTTAGTAATAAAAAGGTTTTC
>JASDQU010108542.1:0-27397 GCA_032191745.1 Picea mariana
CATTTATGTAACATATAGTTGGTCATCAAGGCATTGATCTTCTTCCACGAGGAATGAAAAGTTTCCCCAAACAATTCAATAGGTTGCCCTACTATGAGAAACTAGAAATAACTCATTTGTTTGACACAATGCATATCGGGAAGAAGGTAACAAAAATGTTGTGGAGAATCTTAGATGGAAAGCGTGACAAAGAAAATTTTTCTAAAATTTGTAGTTACATTCAAGAAGCCAATCATGCAATGCTAAATATTATTGATTTAAATAGGACTAATGGAGTCGATCAAAATAGCCTCCCATGGTTATTTAAAGAAGATGAAATCAATGTTGTAAAAGAGCTCATTCGAAAAATTAGATTTCCAACAGGATTTGCTTCAAACATCAAGAATATATTAACAAACAAAGGTGAATTTGGCGGGTTAAAAACTCATGACTGGCATACCTTAGTCAAGGTAATTTATTTCATATATTTTTTATGTATTGGTAGGAATCGATGTAATATTTTTAAATTTTGTAAATATATTGTTAATATGAAATCAAAAATTTATTAATGTGCCATTTTTTTGTTACAGTATGTGCTACCTCTATCTTTTCCCGACAGCTTTGACAACAACGTAAAACAAGTTATATATGACCTTGGAAAATACATGAGGTAAATAACGACAGATGAATTACATATTATTATTTATATGTAATAAAAATGTTGTAGAAGTTGTTGATGACATGTGCTTTACTTCTAATATTCATGTATACAATATTGTCTTTGTTGAAACCTATTTTGTTCTCTTAACATTTGTAGGTGGTTGTCATCTAAAGAAATCCATAAGGAAGATATAAAATATTGGAAGAGCGAAATTCCTTGTTTAATGTGTGTAATGCAAAAGTATCTACCTCCAGCATTTTTCAATGCGCAAGAACACTACCTCATACACCAGGTTGAGGAGATTGAATTGTGTGGACCTGTACACACAAGGTCAATGTGGATGGTGGAGAGACACTTGAAGTCATTGAAGGATTTAGTTAGACAAAGAGCATGTCCCGAGGGTTCTATGGTGGAGGGGTATATGGTATATCAAATGTTAGTGTATATTAGCTATTATCTTCCTGATTTAGGGAGGAAAATTAATATGCATTGCATTTGGGGTGTCAATAACGTCAAAATATACGAAGTGGAGGTCTTGGTCAGGAATGGTAAAATGAGGAAAGTGAAAGGTATTATATTATTTGATTTTTATCTATATTGTATTTCTTCAATTTATATTATACCTCCATCAATTATTATTATTCATTATTCTTACTAATTTATATATTTTTTATTACAGCTGGTTGAGTGTGGGATGCACTACATTTATACATTGCTAAGAGTCTTGATTGGATGAATCTATGGATAGAACAATGTGAACAACATGATGGTAGGTTATCATGGGAAGGGGTGGCAACATTAATTAAGAGATCTCATCGTAATGAAGATCACAATCTCATGCAGAGGGAGATTGATTTAGCATATGGTTTAAAAGATAAATAGGTAAGCATATAAAATTTTACCCGCACTTTCTGTTATTATACAAAATGTTAATGTATTATTTTTTAATATTTATCAAGTTTAAATACATTTATTAATTATTAATTTATTTTGTACTTGTCGGGAATATTGCAGTCGAAGCACCACAAAGCTATGTGGTATAATGGTGGAAAATTTCGCATCAAAAGGGTGGATGGCATGAAGAAAACCACCAATTTAGGGATAACTGTAGTGTTTCAAGTCACTAATGTTTCTTATAGAAGCAACAAACATCCAAGACTAACATAAAATAGATATTATGGATATTTGGATGATATAATTGAATGTGTCTTCAAATCCTTCAAGATAGTTCTGTTTGAGGTCAAAATGGTATCGTTTACAGATAAATGAACGTGATCCTGAAAGCACTATTATTCAGCATGACAATGGTTTTACCATGGTTAATACAARGACATTTGAGCTGGGTCTAGAAATTTATGTTTTTCCCAACCAATGTGAGCAGGTATTCTATTGTGAGGTTCCCGGTAAACCAGGTTGGTCGTTTGTTGTTAGATATGATCCAAGAGGAAGGCCTATAAAGTATAATGTACCAGAAGAAGATGATATTCAAGAAMTAGAAGGTGATATGGAGGAACATGAGGAGGTAGACCATGTATCGTCAGATGACGAAGTCGAAGAAGTTGATTGACCATATGATGTAGATGATAATATTCTCAATGACGCTATATCTGATGATGACATTATCGAAAATTATGACAGTACTAATGATGATGTTGATATGGCCAATCCATTCGACGATGATTCTCAAATACCAGATGATGATACAGAATATGATGAGTTGGATGAAGAAGAAGATCAATGATATTCCTACATGTGGTGAGTGATTTGTACTATAGATCTCTTATGTTTTTTTTCTTTCATATAATCTTAGTGTCGTTTTTAATTATAGTTGTTGAATCTAGATAGATTGGGTATTGGGGAAATGACAATGGTCATGATGAAGATGATATCGATGATGTTGAGTTTGATGAAGAAGAATATGAATGATATATTAAGGTATGTGTTTTATATGATGATCTTTATATGTTTTTATTTTGTATAATATAGTATTTTACATGTTCTTTATTATTTCAAATTGGGNNNGGGGGGGGGGGGATAATCAGAGCTTCCACCTTCACGTGGTTTCCCTTGTTTATTAGAGAATGAACTATTCTTGAAACCAAGAGAAGCTCATGAAAAACGAGGTCTATAGCATAGTTGAAATTTGACTCATCATCGCCACACCCCATTTTTCAGGGGGTTTGAGGGCAATGCCCCCGATCCAAATTCTAGTTGTCCATCTCCCATTGATCGGTTTGAAGAAGTTCCATACTTTTCACCATACAATCAATTTTTAGAGTCGGCTAATTTCTCGGGATTCCTGCCCAAAGATATGTAGATTGACTACTGCTTCTGATTTTTTTTAAACTGGTTAATATTGAGAGAAGATATTCTCCTCCATCTCTTTCATCAACATCAACCCATCCTTCACACAACTTGATTTGAAAAATGCCTGAATCTGCTCATTAAATGTATCCATGGTCAATTTTCCCACAAACTTCTCCATTCTCCATTTGGAAAGTCAGGTTTTCTCATAAAAGTTTTGGTTTTTTGAGCCAAATTTTGCATTTTAAGCTAAGTTGGCTCTCGGTTTTGGGCATGGCACAAGTTGAATTGACTTAAAGAACTTAGCCTAAAATCCAAGTTCTAGTTCCAAGTTCCTATTCCCTGAGCTAGTACCTTCACACAAAGACAAATAAGGTTAGGTATTCTTGGCATTTTAGAAAAAAGGTATAAAGGGATTTTTCATGGCACCTGCTCCAAGCTCCAAGTCTTTGCACCTGCACATGTAACATAATACACATAATACCAAGTATGGAAAAAAATTCTGAGCCCAACCAACATTAGGAGGCTAATAAATTCTCTTCCTATCATTTCCAACTACAAGTATCTCTTGGAAACATAAGAAAAAAGTGCAATCAAGTGAACATAATCCTTAGAACCATAAACCCTAATTTAGTGGAGTCATCAAAAGTTGCCCCTAGTCTTAGTCGTCACACTTCATGAAACTTGTCACGCAACAATCATTATATCAAAAGGTTGGAGGCATGTGGTCATTAGGATCATGAGGCTTTATAACCCTATAGTAACAAGAGACATTAATTGAACTTTGACTAGATTGAAAGGTGCGTGCAATTGGAAAAACTAACAACCCAAAACTAAAAGGGATCAATACACAGACTATCAATGAGAGATGATCTCACCATGGTGTGTAGGAATAGGCCTAGCACCTTCAAAATTATCATTCTCAAAATATCTTATACAAAGTTTACAAGGAAATTGTACTAGGACTAGACACGGGCAATAATGACCTGTGAATGGGGCCAACATTGAATTTTTTTCAAACTGTTTCTGAATGCATTGAAATTTGACTTGGATAGACTATTCACATGCCTTAACGATATGGGAGGGTTTCTGGACTCAAATTTGACTCACATGCCCACTTTCTTCCATCATCAATTCATCATGTAAACCATAAACCCTAATTTAGAGGAGTAATTGATTTGTTCCCAGTGAATGGATGCATTGTTGTTGACATGGAATGGGACAACGCATGTACCTTCTTAATTTTCTTCCTTCACTTGATGTGGTCCTAGTCATGGGAAAACAAGGTTGTAGGTGATCTAAGTTACCTTTTCTATGTGTCAAAATCCCTCGCTTTGTTAACCATATGCTCATTAGGAGAGAAGTCCTTGCTTACAACAGTCATTTAGTGCCTACCTGTCATGGGTTGGTCTAATTAACACCTATTTTTTCCATTTGGTGCCCATACTGACCCTTTATTTTATTCCCAAGAGCCCCATGAGCCCCACCATGAATTTCAGTTCAAAATTGTATGCTTCCTTCTCATCTATTTTTTAGTTATTTCCCTATGGGATCTTATTATCTTATTGATTTTCACATACATTGCTTATGGTCATTTATGCACTTATGGCGAATGATCCATTGCAATTTGCTTCCTTATGCTCACCAACATTACATTCACTTTTCTCACTTGTCATTTGCATCCATTTTTTTCTATAGTTTTGACCCCATATCCCTAGAGGAGACATGATGATGAGTGTACATAACTTTCCTGACACCTTTTATTCTTTCTTTTCATAGGTTTTTTATGTTCTCTTGGAATGTAGTTGCATGTCTAATGACACTCAACTCCTTCACTATATTCTAGCATTTTTTATTCTTTTTAAATCTTTATGTAATATGAAAAAGAAAAAAAAATCAAAAGACATAAAAAAGAAAAGTAGGGGGTGGTGTAATTTATATCTCTATGATTTAGTAATTAGGTGGCATCTGCAATTTTTGTTTCCCTTGAAAAAGTGACCTATTTTGATTCAATTGGGTTTTAGTATTGTCGTGGGAGATGTACCATGATTTTGAGTTTTCACTTCATGATTGGTTATTCTTCTAGTCTTTACAGAACACCCTTCAATGTCTCTTGAATTATTCATGTATATAATTGGTCCCTTTTGGTGTCAACTGTTTACCAGGTCATCATTAGGTCATGCTTATGTTAAAGGGAAGTTTTTATCTTGCATTGGGAATTTCTCAAATATCTTTACCATCCATATCAACCTTCCTAGTGCCAATTTGTACTTAGTGGTTTGTTCTCTCAAAGTTATTGTCCAAGACCTCAATTCATGTTCCTAATATTATTTCGCACCAATTGATGATAGATACCTCAATGTATTCCTTTTAGAGAATATCTTTCCTATAAAATTCAACTCATTATTTTGGGAAGTGGATTTAAAGACATTTGCAGTAACTTGGGGCATCATTAGTGGTAGGTTCCATCACATGTGACAATGGGTATACATGAATGACACCTGATCGATTAAGTCTCCTAAGTGTTTGACATCATATCATATGTTCACAATTTATAGAATGTAATTTGTACACTTGTTATCACCTTGTCAATATTATAATATAGATCTATATTCTCCCCCCTTTCCCCCTTGTGCCCCAATTCTTGTGTACTTGACAATGCATTTCCATGCATAAATATTAGAATTGGTAGGAGCTTGATAATGTATTTATATATTATAATATATAATACACACACACACACACACACACACACACACACAATATATATATATAAATTAAAATATATAATATATAAATTATAATATATATAAATAATATAAAAACAAAAAGAAAAACAACATTTAAAAAAAACCAAAACCAAAATTAAATGACTATCATGCGTGCTCATATTTTTCAACTGGCTAAAGTTGGTCACATGCACATAGAGTCTAGGGTAGCAGGGGAGAAGGAGCTGGCACACACGCAGAGTGGAGGGTAGAAGGGGGGAAGGAGGAAAAGGAGGAGGAGAAGGAGGGAGAGGAGCATGGGAGAAGGAGGGAGAGGTGCACAAAGGAGGGAGAGGCACACGAAGAAGGAGGGAACATGGGCTAAATTTCAATTCCACAGAATTCCCTAGAAAAAACCATGGTATGCAAAAATAGTCCTTAAACCCTAAACCCCCAAATGGAATTAATTTTACATTGTTTTTTTGTTGGCTTCAAAAAAATCGCAGCCTCCATATTCAACTATTGATCTCACACCTCACAGGATAGTGATTTAGTGCCGTGTTGCCTCTGTATTTGTTTTCTATTTTTTTGTTTGACTTCCTTTTCTTCCAAAGTGAATTGTTGAGTACATTATTCCAATTTTTTCCTGCCCCTTCCAAAACGAATCACTGAGTATGAGTCGTATTGGTATATTACCATGCTCATTTACCTCCCAAGCATAGCGATTTCTCGTTAACCTCCCAATCATAGCGACTGCTTCCTTCTCACCTTCCTACTCTACTTCTTCTTCTTATGGTAATTCTTATTATGGGCATTCTTGGTGGAAATATCTCCAACCTAAGCATTAATGCTTGAAGTGGTAAAAAATATTGTCTAGTAGGTCATGGACTTTAAAAATATTGAGATGCAATATGTAGAATTTGATCTAGTCATGTTTTACCAAGATTGCAAAGAAATATTTCATAATAAAATCTCCAATGGTGAGAGGGTATGTTGAAATCATGCATTTCTTCTGTTCCTTTAATTCTGTATAGGATCTAAATTTGACGTTTTGGTAAGATACATCCATGATTACTAATATACCGAGGATGTGATTAAGAAATATATGCAAAGATGAGGTGCACTTATAGATTTGGATATAATTGTCATCTCCTTCTATGTACTAGCTGTTGATCAGTCCTAACACAACTAAGTTTCCCTTAAAGAATACTGGGCATGGTTTAAAATAGAGGAGAACATAAATAGGAGATAAGCACACCTTGCAAAAATGTTTGTAATAATCCAAATACCATTTCTCCACAACTTTTGTTAACTCATTGAAAGAGGAGGAAGATAAATATATCATATGCCACACATGTTTAGGAAAGAACCTATAGTGTATATTGCATTCAATATAAATTTAGATATGTGAAACTAATGGGATTGTTCATTTAAGTTCTCTTCATATTTATTGGCAACCATGTTTATATTTCTTGACTTGCAATTGCCTTCTTCAACATTTGGTGTATCGAGGGAACCCANTAAAGAATACTGGGCATGGTTTAAAATAGAGGAGAACATAAATAGGAGCTAAGCACACCTTGCAAAAATGTTTGTAATAATCCAAATACCATTTCTCCACAACTTTTGTTAACTCATTGAAAGAGGAGGAAGATAAATATATCATATGCCACACATGTTTAGGAAAGAACCTATAGTGTATATTGAATTCAATATAAATTTAGATATGTGAAACTAATGGGATTGTTCATTTAAGTTCTCTTCATATTTATTGGCAACCATGTTTATATTTCTTGACTTGCAATTGCCTTCTTCAACATTTGGTGTATCGAGGGAACCCAATGATTCTGCATATAAGAGAAATCCTTTTCACCATATAGAATACTCACTAGCATGATGAAATACCTCATGGGTTCTCATAAATTAGAGGTGGGATACAAATTAGATGGGAAATTCTAAATTATTTTTCTATCTTCCCACATAATTACAATCACCTTCATTGGGTCATGCTTGCTTGCAAATACCTACACAAATTCCTTGTCCAACATTACCTTAGGATATGGAATCTTTGAAATGATTTTCATAGTGTTTGGGGTGTATGAGGAAAGCCTCATATTGTTAGCTAAGTATATATCCCTTTCCTTAGTGAGAATCTTTGAAACAAGGGAGAATATTTGGCTAGGTTGCAACTTTGTGAAATTGAGATAACCATACCATGTAGTTCATTTAGATAGGGTCCATTGTTTCTTTGCTATATTCTCAGGGAATAAAGTATAGCAGTTTTGGTGCTCTTTAATATGTTTCTAAAAACTTACTAAAAGTTTGATTATATGGAATTCCAATGCTCAGAGCTATATCACTAAAGATGGGATCTCGTGATGTATAGTGTTGGGTTATTTTGAGATCTTCCTTCCACCCCAACAAATCTTGGAAGCATTCATTTAATTCTTTTGGCTCAGTTCCCACCCAACATGATTATTTTCTACAAAAATTAATATATTTTGCTCTCTTGGCCCAACACCTACCCAAAATACTGAGTGAAGAAATACTTTGTGTTTTCTCAGAGGTTGGCCTCCAACCCTAGATGTAAAAGTCTTACATGTCAAGTTATCTTTTCAATGTTTATCTTTAGCTATACTATAATATGAAGACCATTGGCCTAATGTTTCCTTCTCCTTCGATGGAGTGTAGGTACAACCAAATATGTATCTATCAGACCTATCATCCAGCTCGAGTGATGAAATTTCGAGAGGGACAAGGGAAAACATATCCAACACATGTAACAAGGAGAAATCAACTAGAGGTGAAAAGGTCAGAAGAAAGTTTGGTAGGTGCACTAGAACCACACATAATGTACATAGCAATGATGATGTGTAGGATCTATGTGAAGGAAATCACAACTCATTTATTGTTACTGTGGGTACCTATTATACACACAGTAGCAGAAGGGTACTCTTTTGACTGGGAAAAGATAGTTTCAGACAGTTTGGTTCAAGAGATTGCAAGATATCAGTCACTAAGAGCCAAGGGGCAACCGACCCAATTTTTCAGGTCGACTTATATTATGGACGTTGTTTGTTTCATGACTCATTTTTCGTTGATGGACTAGATCTGGTCTCCAAATAGCATCGAACCCATCCATAATATGCAAGCTTTGGGAAGAAAAGGCAAAATAATTCTTTTATGATATATGCAACTAGGTAGTGGTGCTGATGCACACTGCCATATATGGCTACCCACCTCCTAGAATCTCCGACAAAATTGTTACTAACCTGGGAAGAATAGCAGGCTAGTACATTGAGGAATGCTTCTCCTCTATTAGGGTTTTTGGCTGTTCAGTTCCTCCATATTCTCTACCACAATTTTTACCATACCGACTAGTGTGTCGTGAAGTTGCACGACAAATTGTGCTTGGTGGGATTAGCAAGGAGCTCAAAATAGTACAGAAAAAGGTATGGCCCTCTTTTCCCCTGTAGATTGGTACATTTTCCCTATTGGATTTCGGTCACTCTAAAGTAGAGGTCGCGAACTTGGAAGAAATAAAGATGGTTAGCATTCAATTCAAAAAGCATGACCCGCAGAAGGTCATGGGTAATCACATGAAAATATGCAATTTTAAAAGGTACGAACATGAATATTCCCCTCAAGACGATATTTTTAGAGGGGCGAGATCCTACCTAGAGGTATTGAGTCGAGTCTGAGCCCTGTGACCCGATAAAAATATTGAGTTTTATGACTTCCAGAGGCACCGAAGAAGTAGCCTCCCTAAAGTGTTACAAGGGGGAACCCCGACGTCTCCAATTGCACAACAAA
Organism: Picea mariana; assembly: GCA_032191745.1. Lineage (NCBI taxonomy): Eukaryota > Viridiplantae > Streptophyta > Pinopsida > Pinales > Pinaceae > Picea > Picea mariana. The sequence continues at coordinate 9,466 of JASDQU010108542.1, forward strand.
TAGAGACCCAAAGTTTGGAAGCAGTGAGCTCGAGTGGACAAGAAATATGGGGAAGTTTAGAGAAGATTGAGGCGTCAACTCAGGAAGAAGATATCCCATCGACAAATGTATCAGGTGACCAAGCCAAATATCAAGCAGAGACATTGACAAAGGAGGGCGAAGAAGGACCATTGTTTACACCAGATAAATCAACTACAAATGTGGTTGAGAAAAAGTTGTCCATAGAAATTGGCAGCCCCGTCTAGTTCATCACACCGTTACAAATCACCAAAGGGAACCCAAATGCAAAGGTAGTATTCATAGAGGAACTCATACCCATTTTAGTTGAAGAGTTGCCTCCTTCCAATTTCATTTTTAGCAAGAAAAGTAAGGTTGTGGTGAAGAAAGAAATGAAAAACAGTTTAGGTAGACAAGAAGGGAATTTCTAAATTATTTCTTCTATCTTCCCACATAATTACAATCACCTTCATTGGGTCATGCTTGCTTGAAAATACCTACACAAATTCCTTGTCCAACATTACCTTAGGATATGGAATCTTGGAAATGGTTTTCATAGTGTGTGGGGTGTATGAGGAAAGCCTCATATTGTTAACTAAGTATATATCCCTTTCCTTAGTGATAGTCCTCCTAATTAACCAAAGGACTACATTGAAACAAGGGAGAATCTTTGGCTAGGTTGCAACTTTGTGAAATTGAGATAACTATACCATGTACTTCATTTAGATAGGGTCCATTGTTTCTTTGCTATATTCTCAGGGAATAAATTATAGCAGTTTTGGTTCTCTTTAATATGTTTCTAAAAACTTACCAAAAGTTTGATTATATGGAATGCCAATGCTCAGAGCTATATCACTAAAGATAGGATCTTGTGATGTATAGCGTTGGGTTATTTTGAGATCTTCCTTCCACCCCAACAAATCTTGGAAGCATTCATTTAATTCTTTTGGCTCAATTCCCACCCAACATGATTCTTTTCTGCAACATTTAATATATTTTGTTCTCTTGGTCCAACACCTACCCAAAATATTGAGTGAAGAAATACTTTGTGTTTTCCCAGAGGTTGGGCTCCAACCCTAGATTCAAAAGTCTTACATGTCAAGTTATCTTTTCAATGTTTATCTTTAGCTATACTATAATATGAAGATTGTTGGCCTAACATTTCCTTCTCCCTCGATGGAGTGTAGGTGCAACCAAATATGTATCTATCAGACCTATCATCCAGCTCGAGCGATGAAATTTTGAGAGGGACAAGGGAAAACATATCCAACACATGTAACAAGGAGAAATCAAATAGAGGTGAAAAGGTTAGAAGAAAGTTTGGTAGGTGCATGAAATTATTTCTTGCTGAAGGAGGATCATTCTCTTATGACGATGAGAGCATAGGTGACATTGTGGTTCCCTTGACATACAAACACCTACTGAAACCGTGGGTACCCAAGGAAATGCCAAAGTTGGACAACGACTTCTGTGTTAATGAGAGGATGTATCGCATTTCTCCGTCATCCATCCATGGCCTTGGTTTATTCTCCATGGACGACATAAAGGTAAAATATGGCAGATTGGTTAAATTGTTTGAGTATTTTGGACCATGCTACACTTATGGAGTATGGTTGAGGCTGGTCCAATATATGCCTAGTATGCGTAGATACACACTCACCGCAAATTATATATAGCTGAAAGAAAATAATAAAAATAAAGGAGAAACTATGTATATTGATGGAAGGACAAAAGCATCGGGGAATATTGCAGGTCTTATAAACAGTACAAGGCCTGGGATGACAAAAAAGGAACCCAATTGCATTTTTGAGGAGCGTGAAGGTAATAGGATATTTGTATGTGCGGTGAAAACAATAACGGTAGGCGAAGAGTTGTTGGTTGATTACAATCTCAATCGAGTCGACTCAGGAACGTCTTCTTTTTCTATGGTACAAAACCCATTATACCCAAACTTAAAAAGGGATTACTTAATTTGTGATTGTTTTAATTGTGATGAAATTTTATTTTATTTCTGAATGTTCCATTTGCTAATTTTTGCTTGATGTTTCATTTCCAAATATTTGCTAATTTGTATGTGTGAATGTTTCATTTGATAATATTTAACAATATTCCATTATTTCATATATTGTTTTTTCAATATTTCTTGCACATACTAGCTTTCTTCTTGAAATTTTTCCAGAGTGGTGATCGGGGCAAAGGTCATAACCATGGAAAAGGAGTTTATTAGGGAAAAGGCCCCATTTCTAGCACCGCATCGACTAAAAACAATGAATATATAAGTGATGAAAAGATATTTGATTCTAGAGACCCCTTGCAGACAATAGAATTGTCCCTAAGAAAGGCCAATAGGGAATTCCAGGATTTGGTCATTGCTGGGCCAAAAACTACTGAGGATTTCCAAAGGATAGCTGAATTACGTGTTAAGATAACAAATTATGGGGTAAGTCATGTCATCTAACAATATCAATTTTTGGTTTTAAATTTTGTAATTTGATATATGCAATTAACACATATTTCTCATTGTAGAATTTTGTGAGATCGATGAGAGGGGAAGGGGAAGGTCCTGGTAGCAACAACAAGACTACAACAGTGAACCTGCATGGCCACGTAGCCACCATGCTATTTTCCACCCCAAGTGTGCTGCCTGAGACTAATTCTATACCTTCTAGGGGTGATGCCACGCCCCCACAACACATGCCAGATCGTGCAGGTGGTGTACATGATCATGGAACTGATCACTTTTTCATTGATTGTTACCCTAGTGCTACACGTATACAAAGCATAGGAACAACTATAGTATCATTTTTGGTCGACTAGGACATGGTTCCTCTAAAAATAGTACATCTACCAGGTATTTATTATATGTCTGTATAAAGATTCCTGTTATATAATTGTTTAAACAATCACATATCAGTGAGATTTAAATTACTAATGATGACGATGTTTTACAGAAAACAATGTGTTCTACAATAGTTTTCATGACTATGCATTAGAAATTTTTGGGCCGACCATTCGACTACGATGGAATTGACAAAATTCCAAACTGAAAATCCTTCTTGTCTCCAGACTGGTTGGCGAGTTTGGTGACTCATTCAATAAGCCGGAAGTCCTAAAAAGGACCGACAAGCATTTGAAACATGTTAGAGTGGCGTATAGGAATAAATTAGTATAGGACCCCAAGTGTGAACACCCTTTGGTTGTCCCCGAGAGGTAGTGGAAATAAATTATTCTCGATGCAAGAGAATTAGCGATGAAAGAACAAGGGAAGAAACCACCCGGCCCTGGAAGGTAAGAGGTGTTTTCAATTTACTATGATGCTCTTTTGTTTATTTTCGAGAAAAACAATCAATATCTAACATATTTCAAAAACTTGTGTTGACTCCAAGACACTTCCAAGGCAACAAGGGCAAGACAAGACAAACACGACCAACATAAAATGGGCCAAGGTGGTTACGGGAGATTGAAGGAACAAGTTGTAAGTGCCTAAACATTTTACTTTTTTTTTTTATCATCGCCACAAAATATGTAATTCATTGCATCTAGTGACTAATGATTTTTAAATTGCTCAATGTAGGGGGATTTTTTCAACGACAGAGCCACATAAGAATATCTAAAGTTCAGGTTCACGCATGGTTTTGATGGCATGGTGGCATGACGAAGAAGATTGGGGCAATCACCATGTGTCTCTCTGGAGGACATGGTAAATAAAATGAAATTAAAAACTTGTCGATTAGTTTTTACTCATTGATTACTTGTAATGTAAAATATATTTTTTATTCATTTAAGATGTAAAATAATGTGTGTCATTTCCACATTCGCAGGAGAGTAAAAATGATACCAATTCTCCTTATGTACTCTATGAACCACATCGTGACCCCCATATTGATTCAAGCATTGTTGCCAAAGGACCATTACATAGTGGTATGTGTGCATTTTTAATGCTTTTCAATTTTTCAATGAGTATTAATATTTAGGGTATATTCTGTACTAAATACTTATATTGTTTCATATGGTAGAGCATGTAGATGCCGATCAAGAGCAAAGATCAACAAGCACAGAAACAACAATGCGGCCACCAACTAGTATTTCTACTGCACTGGCTAATCCAGGTATAAAACATTGTAATTAAATATATATTAATTAAATTTCCCTAGGAACAATGAATAGCAATATCACTTGAATTGTTTGTTGTTGTTGCAGCAATGGATTCCCATGCGTGTCCTCAACCTCCACGCTGAAATAATAGAAGTTCATCATGGCGTGAGGTGTTGAGTACTAATGATGCAACACTTCAAGAAGACCCAATAACTGTGGGGGATTAGTTAAATTATGATGATGATGACTTAATTTGTGCTTCCAATATATTTATGGTCCAATGTAATGTATTTTGTTTTCCTAAATGTCATGAATGTTATTTTCTTTCGTGTTTTTTGTTTTAGCACATGGAGATGAATGCCTTTTGCTTACATTTAATGTTACTGTCATTTCTAATTATAGTTGTAAAATATAGATAGATTGGGTATAGGGAAATGAGAGTGACGTGAGAGGGGGGGAGGGGCCAAAAGAACTTCCACCTTCACGTGGTTGGTCTTGTTTAGTAGAGAATAATTTATTCTCTAAACGAAGAGAAGCTCATTCAGGTATTCGTCTTTAGTCATTAATTTGTAGAGGTTGTTACATCTTTAATTACTATTCTGAAATATAATTAAGTCATGTGATGAATCACAGGATGGAGAGGATCAACATTGGAGGCACCCCATCAATCAAAGGCATGGATCTTGTTAAGGACTGGTTTAAAGTGATTTTTGGTTGATTTATGACTATCATGATATTTCGTAATGAATGTGGAGATCAATGATTTTTCTTAGGAAATTTGAATTTAAGAAGACAAAATTATGCTGACTCCATGAGTGTTAAGGATGCATGGAGGTGGGCATAATCCCCAAGGTATTTCTCTCTAGCCAACATTGTTTCTATCCTAAATCAATGTAGTACACATTGAATGCGGTGACCCTGAGGTTCATCATCCTCTTCATATGCTTCTTGCTCCTCCTAGGAGGTTCGAACCTCCTAACCTAACCTATAAGGCTACCCCTACATACCTTGGCCTACCCTAAACCTAACCTACATCCTAAGACTAGAAATCCTAGACTCTTAGTGGCCTAACAAAAAACATATAGACCTAATCTCTATAGCTCCCTAAAGCTCCTAAAGCTACTAACTTGGCACTCAATTTAGGACTAACATAACTATTACAAAGATAGTCCCACCATTTTGATGCTAGATATAGATTCACTCTGACATAGTCCCCCATTCTTGGATGTTTTTGGGTGATTAATATATCATTTGATTTATTGCAATGTCTAGAACAACATACCATTGTAACTGTGTTTGGTTTTCTCCAAAATTACTCTGTATTTTTCATCTAGGAAATTAACTGACTAAAGCCAATAACTTGGATCATGTTCCTTCTATCTAGATTTAGATACTAAGTTCCATATAAGTATACCTTGCAATTGTTGTTGTCACCATGTTTGTGTGGGTTTGTTCTTTTGGTCACTTGTTTATTAAATATTTCCTTGAGCTAATGATATAGTTGAGCCCGTGACAAACATACAATTGTAATTATGTTCCCTATAGTTAAGTGCAACTTATAATCATTTATCATAAATAAGGAAATGATATTTTTCTTAAATTTGGATTTGAGTCCTAGTTGATGCCATAATTTAGATTTATGTGCTGTGTGGTGAATAATTGTAGCAATGGGAAGAACTTCCTCAAGAATGTCTACCATTTGATTGTCCTAAGCTATTTTTTCAGCCCCAACCTACCTAACGTTGACCTATTTTCATACTAGCTCACCCTAGGATATGTCCCCTTTCATGAGCTAGAAAATATAGGTATTCATTGACTTGTTGAGGTCATTTACTTGACAATGGATTCATTAATTGGTGTTAATACACTCATTCACTTAAAATATTATATGGATACACTTTAGTCGAACTTCTAAATCCCTTCATTGGTGTAAATCTTTTGATTGGTGTTATGGTAGCACCCAACGACCTTCATATACATTTGTTAGGTGGACACCATTAGCACAGTGTTGATCAAAATACCCAACAATAAAGAGCTGTAAAATATGTAGGAAATGGCCATATATATGATTACAACTTGTCAAATTTTCCACATTCCTTCCTTACAATGATAGCCTACCTAGGAGTAGCAACAATACCCCAAAGCACCCTTCAGTTAACATGAAAAGTTTGGCAATGACTTGTGAATAAAGTTTAGTTAATTAGTATATGCTTGTCTATGAGTTGCAATGGATGCTCATGTATGCATTGTGTTACATGTTGCTGGTGTGGTATGTTTTTATGTTCACCCTGATATAATTTTCAAAAATTACAAGTATGCTTACTAAATTCTACTCTTATTATCTTGAAAGAAAAGCTTCAATAAACCAACAATTTATTCATGTTTTTGGTGCTTAGAAATCTTTTTAAATTAATCTCAAACTCAAATCCTTGTTTGTGAGGACTGAAATCAAATATCATGTAAATTTACTATATCTTAACTGATTTTGGAAGTTGGGCAGTCCAAAGAGTTATAAATTTTGCATCTTATTCATGTTTTTGGTGCTTAGAAATCTTTTAAAATTTCAGATTAGTTTTAATGATCACGGGGAAGAAAAAAATAGTATTAATATGTAAGTTTTGTGCTCCATGAAGGATCCAATACTGTTATGGGCGTTGTTCACAACTGCATTTTTTCTTCTTTTTGTTATTTAAAGTATTTGTGAGTTTCTATTTGAATCAATTGCAATTTTTTATATGTTTACCTTTCAGAATGTCCAATGGTGCTTATTTCTTCTTCTTTTGGAAAGACCCATACTCAAAATGCTAGAATTTGTCTAAAACCTTAGGCCTCAAAACCCTAGAATTTGTCTAAAACCTTAGGCCTTAATTGTAGATAGACAAATTGTTTTTGGCAAAATCTAAGAAAAATTCATGTATTCAGAAGTGGAGGGGAGTATCAAGAATCTCTAGATCAAGGGAGTGAAGGAGTATAAGATTGGGGTTGTTGTGGGACCATTAGGACCTTTGTGGATGGATCCATGGTGTAAATTCCTAATGCATATGCACTATGTGATAACTCTCACTAATACATGGATGGTGGAAAATATTAGTTGTGTGAGTTGTAATAGAAAAAAAAAACTGTGTATGTGCATTATTGGCATGTGTGAAAAGAGAAGGATTAGGGTGCTCATCGTTAAGATATGCTAGTGAATCTATAGATTTTCTATATATATGTCATTTATAAAGGGACAAAATATATGAAAACCAATATTTCGAGATCATGGAGGAGTTACTGGATATATTGGTGTGCACACAAATAAGAGTGGTAATTCTATATTCCTGTGTGAATGGCATATTTTTTTTTTTTTAAATCCCAACATTAGTCGCTCTAGTGACTAACATGTTCGTCGCTTGTATTTCCATTTGGTCGCAAAGTACGTAACTTGGCCGCTCTAGCGACTACCTGTTCGTCTTTCGTTTGAACTTTTTAGCTTCAGGTTTGGTCGCTGTAGCGACTACCTATTCGTCCTTCGTTTGACCTTTTTAGCTTCGGGTTTGGTCTCACTAGTGACTAATCTTCATCATTCGACCAACGTAGAGTGGTTTATTGACTAAGTTTTCCAGGGTTGTCTTGGTCTCTCTTGTGACTAATACTAGTCGTTAGACTGACTAACATTCATCGCTAGCCAAATAATTATGGTTGCTAGAGTGGCCAAGGTTATGTTTTCCTTAGAGATGCTAGCAAGGCTTGCGGCTAAAGTTGGTCGCTAGACCGACTAATCTTGGTCGTTTGATCGACGAATGGTAACTTTTCCCTATTGTGAATAGGCTTCTTTTCCCAGTTGCTAGATTGACAAAGATCCATGTGTGGCCACTAGACCGACGAATTTATTCCAACAAAAAAAAAAAATCATCTTGGTCGCAACAACGACCCTATGCCACCAAAACTTAATCGCAAAAACGTTCCAATTTAATAGTGTGAGGTATTCAAGAAGTTCCAAGAGTTTAAGGCTCTTGTGGAGAATCATATAGGGATAAATATCAAGGTCTCTAGGTTGTATAATGGGGGCGAGTATACCTCCATAGAGTTCATAGAATTATGCACCTAGGAGGGTATTAGGAGACAATTGACCATTCCTTACAACCTCCAAGAGAATGGGGTTGTTGAGAGGAATACCATGGCTATTGTTGGTGCAATGATATCTATTTTGCATTATTATGGGTTGCCATTTTTATTATGGGTTGAGGCTTGTAGTAATGCAGTGTATCTACAGAACAAGAGTCCACATAGAGCTCCAGGGAGCAGGGTTCCTAAGGAGGACTTCACTAGGAGGAGGCCATATTTTAGACACCTTTGCATATTTCAATGTCTGACTTTCTCTCATTTCCCTTTTGAGAAGAGTAAAAAGTTGGATCCCACAATAGAGAAGGGGATCCTTGTTGGATACAATGAGGTCTCAAAGGCCTATCAGATATACATACCAACACTGGGGAGAGAGTTGTTGTGAGGAGAGATGTTAGATTCAAGGAGGACATAGACTTTAAGAGAACTTGTGAGCTTAGAGATAGAGTTGATGATTTCCCATAGATACAAGATGATACATCTTAGGGGACATATCCTTAGTTGTCTATTACACTGAGTTCAGGGGTGACTAGGCCACCAGTACAACAACATGATCTCGAGTGTCTAGTACACAGACCACATGTGGACATGCTTCAAGATATCATACATCTATAGTGAGATATATGGATGAGACTAAGGGGCATGAGGGTACTTCTCCATAGGATGTTAATTCAGGGAAGATGAAACCAATATGGTTTCAAGAGACCTTGAAGGAAGCCAAGGAGATAGTTGGTGAACCCTAGAGGTTGATGAGAAAGAGTAGAGCAACATAGATTTTTGGTTCATACTTGGACATGGTGACTAGCATCATATATTCCGAGCCCACTAATTTTGAGTAGAAAACAAACGAACATGTCTGGAGAGAAGCCATGCAAGAGGAGTATGTGTCCATTATGTGGAATGATGTCTGGGAGGTGCTGCCTAGTCTAGAGGGGAATTCAGTAGTGACTTTGAGGCGGTTGTACAAGAATAAGTATGCTGCATATGACATCATTGAGAAACACAAGGCTCAATTTGTGGCGAGAGGATTCTCTCGGATTGAGGGGATTGACTATGATGAGACATTATCCCTAGTTGCGAGATATACTTTCATCAGGAGTATTATGGCCATTACAATAGAGATGGGCTGTAATATCCATCAGATGGATGTGAAGATGACATTTTTGAATGTTCTTATATAGGAGGAGGTATAAATTGAGTATCCACAAGGGTTCAAGGTGTTTGGGAGAGAGTCCCACTTGTGCCTCTTGAAAAAATAACTATTGGGTTTGAAGCAACCTCCACGATCTTGGTATTCTAGGATTCATTTTTACTTGTTGCAGATGGGCTTTGAGAAGAGTGAGGTGGCGGATCCAAATCTCTATTACATTGTTTGTGGAGAGGATTCTCTCATTCTTATCCTATACGTTGATGACTTTTTTATCCCTGGAGGGGAGCATCTCATAACTGATTGAAAGAGGGGTCTTGATTCATCGTTTGAGATGAAAGACATAGGATTGATGCATTATTTCTTGGATATGGAGGTTTTTTAGGAGGATGAGCATGTATTTTTGGGACATGATAAGTATGCATTGGATATTCTATGTAGATTTTAGATGGAGGATTGCAGACCCATGTCGACACTTATGGTCACCAACTGGAGGAAGCTTAGTGCTTTTGAGTTTGAGTTGGTGGATGCCACAAGATATCATCAGTTGGTTGGTTAATTGATGTATCTAGTCAATGTAACTAGGATATATATATTTTTTGATGTGAACGCTCTTAGTCAGTAATGGTGGAGCTTGGAAGAGTGCACTTGATAGCAACAAAACATGTTATGAGGTACATAACAGGGTCAATGGAGTATGTTTTGGACTATGTCAAAGTTGATGGGGTCAGGTTGATTAGATATACAGACTCATATTGGGTAGGATGTGCAGATGACAAGAATAACACTTCATGGTGTTGTTTTGGTTGGGATCATGAGTTGTTTCCTGGTTCATTCGGAAAAAAGTAAATGGCACTGAGTTCTGCTGAGGCAGAGTATATGGAAACTAGTTAGGTCAACTGCGAGGCTATTTGGATTCACAAGTTATTGGTTGGCCTATTTGGTCATGAGTTTAGGCCTACAATGATTCACTATGATAATAAAAGTTGTATCAAACTCTCTAAGAATCGAGTATTTCACTAGTTCAAAGCACATAGAGATCAAATACCACTTCATCCATGATTTGATTCAGAGAGGAGCAATTTAGCTTGAGTACATATCTTCTGATGWGAATATTTTAGACATTCTCATGAAGTCTTTTCTAAGGGTTAAGCATGTATACTTTAGATACAAGATGGGAGTGGTGAAGAACACTTTCCTCGGTAAGASGGAGTGTTGAGTTTTTGTACCTTGGGAAGTGGTCCCGTAGTGTTATCGAGTGCCTAACACTAAAGGGGGAAARGTACCCCTCCCTCACTTTACTTTATGATATTTTAATCATAAAGTGGGTTAGGGAACTCAATTAAAGGGGGATATCTAATATCCACCCTTGATCTTTGTTGGATAAGATCTAATCCTAGCCATTGRTTCCTATGTTAACCTAATGATGAGGTTAAAGGAAAAGATAAGGAKAAAAAGGAAATTCATTGTCTCTTTGAGTGAATGAAGAGAAGGAGGAGAGGAGACAAAGAGTTGGAGAAGGAAAAGGAAGACGGACATGCATTTTTGAGGGAGAAGAAGCACACAAGGAGAGGGGGCACTAGCTTGGATATGAGGGTGCACTTGTTCTAGAGGTTGAGGGCACACTTGTTCTAGAGGTTGAGGGAGCACTTGAAGGGTGCAGGTTTGCAGAGAGAGAAGGGCACATTGTTCAAGGAAAAATTTCACATTTCCTCTTGGATAAAGGGTGCACTTAGTCCAAATAAAGAGGGCAGACTTCAAGGAACTGCAGACACTTGTTTCATGAAAAATTGGGCATCTAACTAGAGCTAAGTTGGATTGCTTTCTTTGTTGTAATTGTTCCTTCAAACTCCATAGTAAATTCTACTCTTCACTGGTTTTCCCCATGGGGGTTTTTCTAGGGTCATGTTGAGCAAACATCTCTACATATAAATTTGTGGTTTGCTTATTTACTTTCAACATTTAGAGTGTTAACGATTAGAGGTGAATGCTATGTTTTATGATTGTTAAAAGACTAATTTTGGGACAACAAAAATTCTTAAATTTAACCCTTATAAAAATAACATAAATGAGCATGATATCATCCCAAAAGGAAGTCTTAAACAACAAAAAGAATACACCTGTTGGCAGCCTTAAAACTATGGAGAAATCAGACCTGTTAGTGACCTTGTGATAACAAAATTTCATACCTGTGTTGACAACCTCAAGGAGCCCAAAACATCTTCAGGGATATTACATTAAGTGTCCTCCTAGGAAGTATTGGTTATCAGGTGTAAGCCTTGGAGGTGATGGTTGATGCTATGTAATTCACTAGTTTCAATCTCACTTCTTCACCCCTATGAACATCACTTGATGCAATGAGTGCTAAGTGGACTATTCAAAATCATGTAAAATTTGTCAGTTTCTATTTATACTCATGGATATGAGTCATAGATTAAGGACTTAATCTACATAGATAATCCCAAAAATGATATTTCATATGTTGAATTGTGGAAAAATCTTAATCATAGTTCATAAGGTGCAATACATGGCATGGTTTTTCAAATGAGTTAGAAATCTAAGTGGTCTTGATTGTTGTGAAAAATCCACAATTAATAATTCTTAAGCCAAAGGATTCTTGGGATGTATGACATGATACATCTAAGGAAGTCCTAGTTACTAGGTGAAGGGAGAAAAGGTGATGGTTGATGTCATGAAAGTAATTTTGGTAGTTTCAATCCTACTTGTTCACCCTTGTGAGCATCACTTGATGCAATGAGTGCTAAGTGGAATATTCAAAATCATGGGAAATTAGCTAGTTGTAACTAATACTCATGGATATAGGTCATATTTTAATGACTTACTCTATGTAAATAATTATAAATATATATCATATGTTGGACTTTGGAAGCCCATTAATACTAAAATAAAAGAGTTAAGGGAGATATAGCTCAATAGTTCATAAGGTGAAACACTGGCCAACAATTTTGAAATGGAGTAGAAGCTAAGTGGGGATGATTCTATTGAAAACTCCATAATTAAACATGCATGAGATAGAGGATTCTTTGGATGGTAACCTCCCAATAATTCTTAGTTACCAAGTGCAATACCTGTAGGTTATGGTTGATGCTATGAGATTCATTTCACTAATTTTAATTCCACTTCTTCACCCATATGAGAATCACCTATTGCAATAAGTGCTAAGTGGACTATTCAAAATGATTGGAAATTATCCAGTTATGAATGGTATTAATGTATATGGGTCAGATATTAACGACTTACTCTGTTGTTCCTGATATTAAACTTAAGGCTCAAAGAATAATGTCAGGCATTAGGAATTAATGAAAGTTGGTTTTAAAGGTTATTTTTCTTCCGTTAGTTGTGTAAGAGTTAAATCTTCAAATGAAATTAATATCTGAACATAACAAAGGCCGTATTTCGTCATTTGAGTCAGTTTATCAAATTGAAAGATGAGAAGAAAATTACAAAACTATTAAAAAAACTAACGCATCAATGACATAAGAGTCTTACCTTGTTTATAGTACAAGGAAATGTAGAATGCACTCCTGAAAGAATATAATATATAGTAATCCAAATAACAGGCATGTCTTGTATACGTTGATAGAAAATACAAAGGAAAACTGCTTGCTAATCAAATACTAAATGAAACGTAATCACAATAGATGTTGTATTAAATTGTTATCAACCACTTGTTCAGGAGTAACTTAAAGAGAATAGAAGATATGAAACACAAAGAGGGCACATAACTCAAACATCACAAAATTTGGAATCTTTGTCTGCACTTGTATTAATACTCACAAAAAATGAGTTTTCTCAGTTACAATACAACAATAAGAAGCTTGTGATTAACCTTAGAAAGTTATATTTATACAAAAGGTTCTCAACCTTAAATGGTTGGAATTCCCCTTATTTCTAAAATAGTAAAAATTACAAAATGTAAAATGAGAAACACTTCACTTTAATTTTGTCTCCTCATTATGTTGGCAGAGGCATTTTTCTCTCTAGTTCTCCAGCTCCGAAATGGATAACGTACACAAGTTATCTCATTTGTTTCCAGTGGTGCTACCTTTTCCTTGCTCAATACATTTGATGCATCTACTCACAAATTGCACCACCATCCTGGAGGGATCTGATAAATTATTAGCCTCAAAAATATATAATTTCTTTTCCAATTGAGGCAATCTTTCTTCCATTCATCTATCTTCTGAAACTATAGGTTGTAATTGCAGACTAGGCTTCACTAGCCATCTATTTATTTGAATAAGATCAACCTGTTTTATCTGTGAGATTTTGGCTTGAGCCTCTTCCATATTTGTCTTAAGGTCAAGTTGATGTTTTGTTATGTCAATCTGTCCCAGTACTCCGGAGCTATCTTCTTTATCAAGGCCTAATGATTCTTTGTCGAGTGAGTGGAAATCCTCTTCACAAAAATACTTCACTTCCTTAGCCATTTTCCTGCTTTCAACCATGCTAGATTCCCAGGTCTTTAGTATTATATCACCTCTAGTTTGTTCTGAAACAGACAACTTGAAAGCCATAACTACTCCTTCTTTTGCTGATGACACAACTGCTTCTTGGAATGTAGTCTGGGTAGCAATAGCTTCTCTCTCTCTTAAAGAAATGCTATTTAATGCTTGATGAATCACCCAAAAATTATCTTGGACAGTTTCAACCTTGGTGAGAAGGATTTGCTATGATGCTTCCAGTTCCTTTCACACTTCCAATGCCTGATATTGGAACACTATTATATCTACAATCATGTTTTCAATAGAGATGGCTTTGGCTTGTAGTTTTCTTACCAACGCATCCTACCGAGTGGACAGTACCTGGATTGCCTATATATTCTTGTTCATCTCCTCGAGGCTATATTTCCTATTTGTTGTTGGATATAATCTACTCGAATCCCTTGTTGACCTCACTCTAGACATTCTTTTCTACAGTCTTCATTTGATTCTACAATTGGCTTATTTGCAGATCTTTCTGCTTCAATCGTTCTTTTAAATTTCCAACTGAAAACTGGTTAGCTGTTGCAAAATCCCCCAGTGAACCTGCTACTTCTATAGCAAAGTCTACCTCCTCCAAGGATTCTCCATCAATTAGCACACTGTGTATTTTGACAACTGAACCTTCCTTTAGGTGCATTTCTTTCTTCACCACAACCTTCCTTTTCTTCATGAGAAAGAAATTGGAAGGAGGAAAATCTTTAACCGAAATGGGTGTGAGGTCCTCTATGAATACTACCTCTGCATTTGGGTTCCCTCTGGTGAATTTTAACATTGTGATGAACTGGACGGGGCTACCTATTTCTGTGGAAAATTGTTTCCCGACTACATTTGTAGTTGATTTATCTGGTGTAAACAATGGTCCTTCTTCTCCCTCCTTTGTCAGTTTCTCTGCTTGATCTTTGGCTTGGTCACTTGATACATTTGTCAATGGGATATCTTCTTTATGAGTTGACACCTTAGTCTTCTTTAAACTTCCCTGGATTTCTTGTCTGCTGGAGCTTACTGCTTCCAAACTTCGAGTCTCTGTTTGCTATGTAGTTGGAGACGTTGGGGTTCCGCCTTGTAACACTTTAGGGATTCTACTTCTTCAGTGCCTCTGGAAGTCATAAAAATCAATCATTTTATTGGGTGATAGTGCTCAGACTTGACTCAAGACCTCTGGGTAGGATCTCGCCTCTTGGAAAATCTCGTCTTGAGGGGAATCTTCATGTTCATACCTTTTCAAATTGCAGCTGGCCATGTGATTACCCAAGACCTTCTGTGGTTCGTGCTTTTTGAATTCAATGATGACTAGATTTATTTCTTCCAAGGCTGTGGCCTCTACTTTAGAGTGAACGAAATCCAGTAGGGAAAATGTACCAATCTGTAGGGTAAAAGAGGGCCATACCTTTTTCTGTACTGTTTTGATCTCCTTGCTAATCCCACCGAGCACAATTTGTCATGTGACCTCTTGGCACACTAATCGGTCTGGTAAAAATTGCAGCAAAGCATATGGAGGAACTGAACAACCAAAAACCCTAATATAGGAGAAGTGTTCCTCGACGTACCAATCTATTATTCTTCCCAGGTTAGTCACAATTTTGTCAGAGATTCTGGGAGGTGGGTAGCCATATATGGCGGTGTGCATCAACATCAATACACATTTGCAGATCTCATAAAAGAAGTCTTTTGTCTTTTCTTTGCAAAGCTTCAAATGATAAATATGTATGGGTTCGATGCTATTTGGAGTCTATATCTAGTCCATCAGTGGAAAAGGCATCATGAAACAGACGACGTCCATAATACAAGCTGGCATGAAAAATTGGGCCAATTTCCCCTTGGCTCTTAGTGACTGATATCATGCAATGTCTTGAAGCAAACTGTTCGAAAATATCTTTGCCTAGTCAAAAGAGTACCCTTCTTCTACTGTGTGTATAATAGGTACCCACAATGAAAAGAAATGAGCTGTGTTTTTCTTACCATAGAGCCTACACATCATCATTTATATGTACATTATGTGAGTTTCTAGTGCGGAAAATAGGTATATACCATGGGAGTCCTCTCTAAACTTTTCAGGGCGAGAATACCAGTCTTTAATTAAATCAGGAAGGTTTTTTCCATATTGGTTGCATTCCTTCTTGTTGAAATCTACTAGGAAATTTTCATTGTAAACAAAATTGAATACCAGAGACAATTTGTACATCACCTGTAGATGTTCTAGCCTGAAAGATCCAACTGCGACCTTTTGCGAATTGAAAATAGTTTTGGTTGGGATATCTATGTAGTCCAGCTCCCAACCGATCATATCATTGTAGGGCAAGATATTAGGCCTTGTCGCTATGTTCAGTAGCTCTAACTGAGCAACAATTTTGTATTTGCTAGATAGGTCTTCCTTCTCGTTGTTGCTTGAATCATCCGAGCAATTTACCAATTCATATTGTAAGCTGTTGAATACTTGTGTCTAGAATTTGACAGTGTCGATGCTTCTAGGTGAGGTGTCAGAGAGAACATCTGCATTCTAGCTGGAATTTTCACCAGTCGCTTCAGGCGCTTTTCATGGAGCCATGGTATCAAGCCTTTGAACTCTATTATCTACCATAGGAAAGGTGTAAAGTCCTTTAGTTGGAAAAACTTAGAGCTCAGTAAAATGTATAATGAAATTCAAATTTGCATTCCTTTTCCTTTAATCGCATCAATCAACCAATACCTTCACTGACATATTATTTACTTTCTTTAATGAATCAGATTCAAGCGGTGGCTGAAAATCTTATTTAGAATGATTGTCGTAAAGGAATTATTAATGACACATATTTTTGGTGGGTCATGCTCGGGAAAAGCACATACAAAATTTAAATCTATCTGAGTCATCATTAAGAGATGGATTAATTAAGAGATAATATTTATCAAAGCATCGGTTAATCATATTTATCATTAAGTGAATTTTGAAATTTTGACTCTCGGGAGATCTTATAACAGCCTGAGCTATAACTTACGAAATGAGAAATCGCGATGTGATTAATCAAGTTTAATTGTGTTTAACCTTTTTAATTAATCATGATTAACCTCAAATATTTCGGGGTTTCGGGTCTCAGGATATTGATAGTCACTATATGTTAGGATCCCCGAAATGTGAAATCACGATAAGATTTATTAATCATTAATTGTTCTTAACCCTAAAATAACCCAATTTAACTTAAGATAGTTTCGTGACTTCGTATATTGGGACTTTGGAGTTCTTACATGTTGGACTGTTAGTATCGTGAAACCTCGAAACCTGACATTTTGAAGGTAGCCTTTAGTGATTTGACCTTTTAACGAGTGGGCAGCTCCATAACGTTTAAGGATTTTAGATCGTTGGATTCAACGGAAGACTTCATCAACGGTGATATTCATGTGTGCGTTTGTCCTTATTTAAACAAGAATGAAACTTATCTAAGTCTAAAGTTTAGAAAAATATATATGTTCCAACATAAGCTCCATCTAGGGATCACATCTCCCTACGAGTCGTGAAGAATAGTAGACCAAGTGCCTTTATTAGGTAAATGGAGTCATTATTTCATTTTGTGGAACTTGTTTAGAAAAGGATCGCACTGAGAAAAGGGTTTCACCCGTAACTTATAAAACCTTCAAAACACATCAAATCATGACTTTTGGTTAGGCTATTCAAAATTTCTCTTCCTTGAAACTGTATTTAGATTTGCTCAAGATAAGCAAAACAACCTTAATCTATCTATCAGACTCTGTTTGATCTTATTTGTGTCAAGGCAAAGTGATTTTAATGATTTAATTAGGGAGTCCTTAGTTGGCTTAGAATGTAAATCTTGTCGAGAGAAATACCAACTACCATAGTACATTATAATACATGTATAACAACCTTGCAGATATCGTAGACATTTCTTCACTGCCAGCGAGCCTGTTTAGTACCCTAGTGAAGTTATCTAATTCCCAAATTGAATTTCCTTTCACCACTTCATTTTGTAATCTTTCATTTAAATGCTTGAGATGAGGGCAATAATTTAAATGAATTTCATTTCATCATCTCTTTTTATGAACTAGATGGGGGCAATCATTTAGATGAATTTCCTTTCACCATATGTCTTATATA